>OX422215.1:620693070-620940570 GCA_949130495.1 Sambucus nigra
ATATCAAAATCAATCAATGAGACTTTATTGACCTGGATGGCATGCGAACCAAATTAAGTATATAGCTCATAAAAATGAATGCAAAGAGACTCAAACTTGAAGAGAGAGAAAATAGATCTGGGTCATGATTTCCATGACAAAAATTTTTATTGTCTTTAACCTTTTCCCACTCTTTGATTAAAAATATGATGGGAATTTGAATAGACATCAAAGATCTTACAAAATTTATAATGAAAATTATCAATGAAAATTATCAGATCTTACCACCGTCGTATATATTGGTATATGTAATCATTTAAAATATTTATTCCATGATATAAAATTGAAACTTGAGAATCAAGCAAAAAGTTATGATTTATGAAATCCACTATTTTTCAGATTTCTAAATAAGAATGAATCTAACAGTTGTGATTTAAAAATCATGATATGCAAAATTTTGCAGATAAAAATTGGACAATTAATTTATGTATATAAACATAAAAATAATGATTGAATCAAAATATGTATGTATAATTGATTATACGTAGAGAAAATAAAAACTTAGCTTTTGATGGTAAACAATGCTTGTAACACGTTCCCACAGATAGCGTCAATCTGTTGATGCAAAAAACTGGACCGAATTCCATTTTTATGATCACAGATAAATAGATAAAAGCAATCCAATCAAGCAAATGAGAGACAAAGATTTTTAAAGTGGTTCGGCTATAAGAAAAAGCCTACGTCCACTGTTATTTTATTCCCAGGGGTTTACAATAGCACAATGTGGTGTAGGGAGAGAAAAATGTGTGGATCTAGTCTATGGTGTCTCCCATTGTTGTCGGATCTCTCCTCTTTTGGCTAAGGGAATACATGTATTTATAGTGATAGGAGATAAAGTGATTCATTATATATAGACATTTATGTCTACATTCAACGAATCTAATTGTTGAATTGCTTGGTATGCTATGTGTTGTCATCTATTAATACAGTATAAATGTACATTAAGGCTCATTAAATGCGTTGTCATCTTCATTAATGCACATTAAATGCATAGTTATCCTTTGATCTTCCTGGTTGGTAAGCCTACCAACTCTCCTTGGGTGCCGACTAATTCTCCAACTCTCCTCGGGTGCCGACCAACTCTCCTCGAATGCCGACCAACTCTCCTCGGGTGCCGACCAACTCTCCTCGGGTGTCGAATATTGCCACGTAGGATGACATGTATCCTTTTCTGATTGGTCCTCGTAGATGGAGAATTTTTGCGTTACAAACACCATAATTATCTTTCTAAAAATATGAACACCCTTAGTGCTCTTATTTCAACAACATGCTGCCTAGAATTTAAAATGAAGATTCGACGCTCTTCCGATCTATTTTTGGAAAAACTTAAAACTACAAACTTGTTTGGAACGTGATTTTCTACAAGGACATGTGAGCATGCTACCATAGCCTGTGTAAAACAAACCCGAAACTAACATATACAGTTCGCCCCTGTTTACCACAACTTTCTGCAGAGAACTGTAAAAAGCATATTCAAGGATTCTTCGATCCGTTTTTGAAAACACTTAAAATTACAAAGTTGTTCAGAATATGATTTTCTATAGGAACTCGCCTGCACACTTCCATTTACGGCTTAAACATAGACCCAAAATCAACTTATAATATTCGCCCCTGTTTTCGACAACTTTATGTGCAAAACTGTAAAACGCATATTTGAGGATTTTTTTATCCATTTTTGAAGAAACTTAAAACTACAAAGTTGTCCAGAATATGATTTTTTACCGGGTTAAGCGAACGAAACATCCATGCGAACGAAACATCCATTTTCGAAATCCAAACAGCTCAAAACCGTTTTTAATATGACGATTTACTCAATTTCATAGATTTATCAAATTCAAGAGGTTATTCTACAACTCAATCCCTATAATGATGTTATTGCATTTGAATCTACATGGAGGGTGATCCTGATACATTTCATATCATTTTTAACATCAATTTCATATTAATTTAGGGATCCAAATACATGTTCATGTGAAATTTCATTATAGATACCTATTATATACATATAGGTTATTAACTTGCCTTGGATTTTATGGAGAAGTTGAATCCTCTTGAAATCCTCTTAGCTTGCTTCTCTTCTTACTCTCTCTCTCTCTACAAAACCCTAGCCCCCTTTTTTGAAATGAGAAAATGAAGACTTCTTCTCTTCTTTTCTATTTATACCTAAGGTTAGTTTATTTACAAAAATGCCATTGCCCCAAATTTAATCCTCTCGATCCTTTTTACGCGTTAATTCGCTTCTAATATTTAAGTTGCACATTCGTATCTCAATGAATTCATTTTAACTTTTCATTTCCAAATATTTCGAATATATATACTTGCATCGTTTCATTTCCAAACATTTTGAATATATATATATATATATATACTGACATAGTTTCATTTTTTTTAGTTCAATTTCAATTCAATAAAAAATGCGGGGTATTATATTCTCCCCCTCTACGAACGAGATTTCGTCCTCGAAATCCAAAATAAAACAAATCAAGTCAAGTCAAGTAAGGTAGTTTCACACGTACCTTCCATGAAGAGATATGGGTGACTAATTCGCAAGTCATCTTCTCTCTCCCAAGTGGCCTCAGATTCATCATGATTACTCCACATAACACGAATAAGAGGAATGACTTTTGACCTCAACTGCTGCCAACGATGATATAGGATCTTGACCAGCTTATTTTCGTAGCTCCCATTGGGCTATAGCTCAACCCCATATATATCTATGTGTAGGTGTGAGTCCTCGGGACGTAAGAACTTCGTCAACATGGATACATAAAAAAATATCGTGTACCCGCTGGAGCTAGTCAGGTAGGGCTAAATGGTAGGCAACTGACCTCACCCTGTCCAACACTGTAAACGAACCCACGTATTGCGGCAAAAAATTCCCTTTGGCACCAAAATGAACAACGCCTCTCATGGGTGGGACCCTCAATAATACTTGGTCCCCAACGGCAAACTCTAACTTCCTCTGCCTTATGTCAGCATAAGTCTTTTGACGATCTTGAGCGGTCTTCATCCGTACGTAAATCAAGTCAGCCTTCTTCGAGGTCTCCCTAACAATATCCAGACCCAACATCCGGTCCTCTCCGAACTCTAACCAGCATGAAGGGGATCGACAATACCTACCGTATAAAGCCTCATATGGTGCCATGCCAATAGTCTGCTGATAACTATTATTATATGCGAACTCCACCAGTGGAAAATGTGTATCACAACCACCTTTGAAGTCCAACACACAAACTCGTAACATGTTCTGCAAAATTTGGTTTACCCGCTCCATCTGACCATCAAACTGAGGGTGGAACGCAGTACTCAAACTCAACTGAACTCCTATCGCCTCCTGAAGACCGCCCCAAAAGTGCGAGATAAAGGCACTGATATGGTCGGACACGATATCACGCGGTACCCCATATAATTTCAAAATCTTGTGAATAAACACCATGGAGTACTGTGCTGTTGTATAATCCGTCCTCACTGAAAGGAAATGAGCCACCTTTGTCAGTCTGTCGATGATGACCCAAATCGAATCATGATCGCGCTGCGATCTTGGCAACCTAATAATGAAATCCATGTAGAAACTTTCCCATTTCTAATTGTACAACTGAACTCTCACCACGAAGTCTAACATAACTGAACTACTAAGTTGATCTAGAAATCAATACACCCAAGTCCCGACTCGCTAAGTTTCGTGCGTGGAGTGTCTCACAGGCAAAGTCCAAACAAGGAACCCCTCTGATACACTACCGTCAGCTTGTCGAGATAAGGAATTTTTAAACTCAAGACCTCTAGTGATACAAGAATCATCTAACTCCAAAAACCACTTATCTCTGTACTCAACGGTTCATCACACAATAAATAATCCAACTTCGCCTATTCAATATAGATGTCACTATTCATCAATCATGCTTCGATACTCAACTCAAAATAGACTAACAATGTTGCCGCAGCTACACTGTGAGTCGTGATCCTAGACATCAGATACCACATCGAAGAGATGGTACTAAAAGCTGAAAAGCCAACTCTACTCCGAGTTGTCAATAACACTTTCCTGGCACTTAAATTGATGGTGAGTCAACTGATATGGGAACCCTTATAATCCATTAAGGTTGCACATGTGGATAAGCATACTACTTTTATGCACTTACGAATATTATTTCATCTTTCTAAGTCGGGACTTAGGTAAATAATATCAATAAGGTTCATACTCTCTCAAAAAAGACAACACCGACAAAGTTGCATTATGGGCGGTCAACGAACCCTCATTTAAAGGTTTTGAACTAACCCAAGATGCAATATTCCCCCTTGTACACCCCCACTACTCACGATTTGGTCACTCTAACCCAAGGCGACAGACCCTCGCTAGATTCGAATTACGGCTCTTTTGTTACAAACACGTATAGGAATTCAACCTATCCGGTAGGATTTTCCTTGGAGTGTGAGTATATTAGAATTTTCTCACCGAACATGAAATGAACATGGTTCTTTAAACCACGAATAAGGCTTTTACATTTGCCAAGCAATGAGGTAAGACCCAAAATTCCCACTTATCATACCAAATCAGAATACCGAATTTGGCACACTCACCATCCAGATACCCATCTTCCAGCACCCCAACGCTACCTGATGTTTATGAAGAACGGTGTGCTATCCAACGAGTCAAAGTTCGTAAATACAAGGTAGCGGGTACTTTCGCATACCGTGACCCCAATTAACACTCAGTACTCCACACATAACTGAAGTAAAAATTAAATATCTTACAAACCCATTCGCGGGTGTTTTCCCAAGAGTACACACCATCCTAACAAAACTTCTCAACAACGGTCAACGCACTCTCTTGTTGTCCCCCTACAGTAGAGGTTATCGCAACCATTACAATAAATGGGTCCAATAATTGGAACCCCAAAATGTCTTAATCCTTGCCATTAATGATGACACTCACTTGGCACCACTATCATCAATCACGCGAAAATTGACCGAGTTGACACGACTCTACCATTATCAAAAGACCATCAATACCATTCTATGACTATTCACTAGTCTAGACATCACTAAAATCGAACATCTTAGACTTGGTTTCGGAACGCATTTTTAATTTCACACGATCTAAGTAAACATCATGTCACTAACTACTCACTCATACTCTAATTGACATTAATACATAACGAGGGCCATAACATAACCACATTACCATATCTGATGGATTCAAAATCAAGCACCACCATTATCACGGTGCAACAAATTAGTACCCTCAATCATAAAGTGATAACATAAAATCGAACTAGGGGATATATCACCAACTCAAGCAATCACACTCGCATAAAATGAAACACCCATTGAACACTCCCTCATGATGTTCTCACTCGACAACTCTTACCTCAAGATTCGCTACTCACCGTAGGGTTCACAACTGGTAAATCCAGCTTAAGTCCATCCCTTAGCACACCCATATTCACGTCCCGATCTCGATAACTTTTAACAAATATATCAGTATTACAAAGCAAGATAACCACATATTATCGAACACCCATTCTAATCTAGGGCTTTACGAAGAAAACTAAACTCCAATCGTTACCAAATGAGGAAATAATACTCCCTCAAAAATTCTTGACTTCTCCAATGTCAATACCCGTATGACCTTGCGATACAGACTTCCCCATTCCTAGTGTCCATGGCTAAGACATCGCAACATTACTGGTACATTCTCACGAAATTATTCAGGATAACTCGCTGAAACATTCCACTCTGGACATGTGAGTTCCCAACCCACTAACATATCTTGTACATGACCGAACACACACCTAATCGGCCTTAAGTTCAGTCCAGTATGAATTTTATCTGATCAGAACACTATGACACCACTATGCCACCCCAATACAACATCTATCGCTTATGTGGACAATGTGTAAGTTTACACGCCTACCAAACTCCCCTGATATTAACATAATATTTGAAGGATAATCACTAATCCATTACAGATTCAGGATTATGAATCTCCTATTGAACATCATCAAACGGATGGATCTAGTTCTTGATTTTCACAAGTACGATAACACTCTTGCGTACCCCAAAATTAGACCCCTTAGGTCATCCTTTAATGCGGTGGTACATACACCTATTTGGAGTAGTCCTCTCTCAAATCACAACCCTTCATTTACATGTTCATAAGTAATAATATACTTTTATTATCACAAGACTTACTTCGTTAACCATTCACTGATTAATACGTCATTGAATGCCTCAACAGTCTGTCCATCACAGGTGGAGCGCGATAATTTCTTCTCAAGAAAATGTCAGAACAACAACTAGAACACATAATTTTAAGGTATGCCATATCTAAAGCTCTACCCTTCCACATTGGAAACAACTTCAGACAACTACACACGCAAGTGGTACCAACCACTCAGTGGTACTACAGGGTGGGCTATAACTTGTACCAACTTCTTTAGAGCCATAAGAGGGACGATATTCAAAGTTGATAATACATAACAAATATACGGGTGTTTCCTCCCCCTAAAGCACCAAAACTTAACTCAATCATTGAGTTCAACATCGGTTCTCTCTCCTACTCGTGGGCGATGAAACTACGATAGTTTCACGTGAATTGCGGTCTCTTAAAATTCTTGGACCCTTGGTCCTCCGAGAGACCATGTCTCACCAAATTACCATCTTAAAAGATAGTAAGTGAACACGTATCCAAAAAAAACATTATTCAAGTGGAGCAGTAGTCATAATTACAACAAGTACTCACACGCGGACCTCATGCATACTATATTGTGGTCGATCGGAGATTCACCTCGTGCGTGGGACATCTCACGAATAAAATTCAAAAAAGGAACCCTCCATATACACAAGGCTAGCTCTGAATCTCCCGTTGAAATCATAACGTGAAGATCTTCCAAGTCATCGAATACAACACCTAATCGTAAGGCTCTACGTGTCAAGAAAACGATACGCGAAAAACGTAACAGACACCCTCAGATCCCCAAAGGCTCTAAAACCGTGCTCTGATACCAATTGTAACAACCCTGCTTTTTATATCTAATTCAGTTAACTATGCCTAATTAAATTAACGCAGCGTCAATATGTTGGCAGTAGAAATAAAATTTAAATAAATGCAGTAAATTAAACATGTACACTCTCATACGTGTAACCAAATCACATCATAATAACTATAATAAGTGAAAACCAACTCATAACTATTAACTACAATTATCCATCAATAATCTCAAACTGAAAATATAAAATGCCAATACATGCGGCCCAACACAAAACGGGAAAGAGTAATACAACAATTCTCTCAAATCCCAAGTACAAATAAAGGGATATTAATCTCTGACACCACTCTCAAGAAAATGGAAACAAACGATAATAATTAAAATAGAATAACTCCACTGCTACAGGAATCCTAAGCTTGATATGATCTCATCAAGATCCATAGTGTATTGTCCAACGGGAAGAGGTCCTCTCATATATTATATATATAGGAGATGAGTAAGAATCAAGATAGACGAACGTCAAAGCAAGAAAACAAGATATAAGATTATAAGATGTACTTATAATGAAAGCACACTAGTCATTAGTCGTCTCCAGTAATTAAGTTATTCAATTACCCAACCAATGCTCATATGCCGTGACTACCCAACCCAAACTCGAGTAACGTGTAGTCTCATATTGTATCATGATTAATCATTATTAATCTCAGTTCAGTATTTAACGCATCAAAATATTTCCTTCAAGTATAATATCAAATGCATCGATTCGGGATATTACTTTAAGACATAAGCATAATATCTTACACAACAAGTCATATATGGTCACTATTGTTACCCGGGGGAACAAGTCGTAACCATAGGCCTACACCCGAATATTACCCAATATTATGTGGCAAGGGCAATCATTCTAAGTCCTAAATCACATGGCATTCAAAGGTCTTTCTATCTGACCTACATTACAACCATGTGTCTGGTTCCGGTGGTTTATCTCCGACACGGCACTCGAGCGGAACCTAACCAGATCAATCACAAAAAATCGCATTCAACATATGCCTACATCGACCGGAGGACTAGTCTAGTGTATACTCGAGAATAAACATGTAAAATAATTTCACGCTTATGTATATATACAATCGTATAAAGTCTCTTACTCGACTTATACAATTGTCATTATTTACAATATAACATAATTTACACTATTAATTTACTAATTCAACATCAAATCATTTCAAGGTTATATATCCCTAATAACCATAAGTATATGATCAATTTATAGATTAAGTACAACACCACAATTATCATTCTAAAAACATGAACACCCTTAGTGCTCTTAATTCAGCAACATGCTGTCCATAATTTAACATGCAGATTCGAGGCTCTTTCAATCTGTTTTTGGAAAAATTTAAAACTACAAAGTTGTTCAGAATGTGATTTTCTACAAGGACGCGTGAGCACGCTATCATAGCCTGCCAAAAATAGACCCAAAACTAACATATACAGTTCTTCCCTATTTATGACAATTTTTTGCGCAGAACTGTAAAACGCATATTCGAGGGTTTTTCGATCCGTTTTTGAAAAACCTTAAAACTACAAAGTTGTTCAGAATATGATTTTCTACACGAACTCACGTGCACACTTCCATTTACGGCTCAAAACAGACCCAAAATCAACTTATAATATTCGCCCCTATTTTCGACAACTTTCCGCGGAGAACTGTAAAACACATATTTGAGGATTTTCTGATCCGTTTTTGAAGAAATTTAAAACTACAAAGTTGTCCAGAATATCATTTTATACCGGGTTTTGCGAACGAAACGTCCATTTTCGAAAACCAAACTGCTCAAAATAGTTTTTAATATGACGATTTACTCAATTTCATATATTTCTCAAATTCAAGAGGTTGTTCTACAACCCAATCCCTATAATGATGTTATTGCATTTGCATCTAAATGGAGGGTGATCCTAATACTTTGCGTATCATTTTTAACATCAATTTTATATTAATTTAGGGATTCAAATACGTGTTCATGTGAAATTTCATTATAGATACATATTATACACATGTAGGTTATTAACTTGTCTTGGATTGTATGGAGAAGTTGAATCCTCTTGGCTTTCTTCTCTTCTTACTCTCTCTCTCTCTCTTTCTGCCAAACCGTAGCCCCCTTTTGTGTAATGAGAAAATGAAGACTTCTTCTCTTCTTTTCTATTTATACATAGGGTTAGTTTATTTAGAAAAATGCTATTGCCCCAAATTTAACCCTCTCGATCCTTTTATGCGTTAATTCACTTATAATATTTAAGTTGCACATTCGTATCTCAGTGAATTCATTTTAGCTTTTCATTTCCAAACATTTCGAATATATATACTGGCATAGTTTCATTTCCAAACATTTCGAATGTATATATACAGACATAGTTTCATTGTTTTAGTTCAATTTCAATTCAATAAAAAATGCGGGGTATTACATGTATTCTCCACTGGTACTGATGCATTTTGAACCTTAGCTTTTCCTATTCATATCTTTAAGTTTGTGACAAGAGGCAATGATGTGCCCAACCCTGTGACAGTAGTAACACTCATTGTGCTCCTTTGTCCTAAACCTTGAGCTCTTAGAACCTCGATTCTCCGATCTTCCTTACACGACTAAGCGTATGGTATCACCGTCACCCTCAACCACTTTCCTCCTATTTTTGTTAGAGAGATGTGTTGACTTGACCTCATCCAAAACAATACTTTTCTTCCCGTAGATCATCGTAGCCAACAAATGATCTCACCTCTCGGGAAGAGAAGCCAACAAAATTGCAACCTTGTTCTCTTCGTCGATTTTCACCTCCATGTTTAATTGTTCAGAGAAAAGCTTATTAAATTCATTTACGTGGTCTTGTAATGAAGTTCTTAGAACCATAATAGAACGGGAGAATTCCTTTTTATATTAGTCCGATTTGTCAAAGAATTCTCCAAATAAACCTTTTCAAGTTTTACCCAAATAACCTTAGCAGAAGTCACTTTCTTGACGTTGTGTTTAATCTCCTTATACAAAATACATTGAATGATGGAACAAGAATCCCTCTGTATCTTCTTCCATTCGTCATCCTTCATTGCTTTGAGATTCCCCTCTAGGGTAGGGTTCAAGAGCTCTTTGATAAGAGTGTCTGTCACCTCCACTTACCAAAGTCCAAAATTCTTCCGCCCATCAAATTTCTCCACATCGTACTTCATATTGGATGCCATAACCAAAAATGATCACACTCACAAAAAGGACGAAAAAATCTTAAATTTCAAATTTTTTCCAGGTTGTGAATAGTGACTGTACATATGAATAGTACTATACGTGTGTCGTACTAATACAATATGTATGAAAAATTCTCCCCCAAAAATTCAGAACATCTAAATCATAGGACCTAGTCTATGATATCAATTTTTTGTGCGGAAGCGTGTTAACAAATGATATTGAGTTTAAGTGTGATCCCAAAAATAAAGTGTCACAGATACATAAAATAAATATGGGATAAAACACACACACACACACACGAAACGACACAATAATTATGTAGTTTATCAATTTGGCTACATTCACAGTCAATCTGTGACACTAATAGAAGAGAGTTACATATAGAAGGACAATATGTTTCTTGCTCACACACTAATAATCTCTTTTATCATCACAAATAAAATAACGCTCTCACAAATATTGAAAGACACTCTTAATATTAATCTCACTACAAAAGAATCTCATAAATTATATCCAAATCCTAAATAGAGAATACTCAAAATTAGTAAAAAAAAAAAAATCAATTTTACATAAAAGAGTGAACCATTGAAACTTCACTCAACATAATTGTTCTCTCCTTTGAAATATAAGACACAAAATCCACTCTCTTTGAACTTTGTTGAAGTTTGGTGTGTCTTCCTTCATTTTGCCTATCTCCTTATAGACCAACCATGGAGGAGTTCAATGAGCATAAAACATAATGGAGCAAAACATGAAAGATTATGGGGAGGAAATCGACCATGTGAAACAAGCCACTGAAAGTAGATGAAAATCTTGATTTTCTCGCTATCAGCCACAACCAAGAAAGTGACCAGCTAAGACCTTTTTTCAACAAACCTCAAGTAACACTACACATAAGGGAGCGCATCGAACAAGTTAAAGCATTGCACCACAATATATAATATCTTGCCTCCACCCATTGTTAATTTGTTTTATATTGTGTAATTTAATATTTAACAACATCAGTTTTAAAACTATGACTCGAGTTAATCATGTTATTCGTATTTTTACTCCTATTTTTGTGTTTAATTAAAAAAAATTATTAATTATGTTAATCGAATTAGGCTATATATACATCTTATATCTTATATTTGTTAGGCAAAAAAATATTCCTTGTATATAGTGCGTGTTTAAATAATAAGGGTACAATTCGTGTTATTGGATCGACATGCACAACCTTTTTTTACATGAACAAACACGACTTGATTAGTACAATAACTCAAATATTTTCTCAATTGAATAAAAATAAACATGATAAGTCAAATAAAAATACAATAGACACACCAAGAACTCAAAACTACACGATCGACTTGGTATCGCAAAAATCTGACATGTACAAAACAGCCATTTTATTTTATTTTTATTAAAATACGATTCATCATCATCACTCAAGTGAAGAATCTTATACATGTTAGGCAAATGCATATAGTGTGTACGCTTCAATAATAAGGGTGCAATTCGTGATATTGAATCGAGTTTTAAACATGCACAACAGGGCAAAGTCTTTTATATGACACATATACTATTCATATAAAACAGGACAAAATAACACACGACTACCCCGATAACTCAAATTTATTCTCATTTAAATAAAAATAAACACAATAGTTCATATAATAATACAATTGATACATTAAGAATACGAAACGATACAGACTCATTTAGACAAAATCTGACACATAGACCTCACCCCAACCTTGGACTTGCTCTAAATGTGCCACGACAAAACAGCCATATTTTTTTTAATTAAATTACGATCCATCATCATCACTCAAGTGAGGAATCAGTTTTGTGAACCGAACGAGAGAAGGCTAGAACATCATCAGGGTTTTTAACCATGCCCATGTCGTTATCCTCATCACCACGTTTTGTTATAACAGCTTCTCTAATCACCTCTTTAGCTTTTGCCATTGGATCTTTTTCTTCCTCCTTTTCTTTCCACAACTGCTTTTGCTCTTCTTTTTCCTCGTAGTTTGCTTCCATAACTATTTTATCTTCTCTTCCAGGTTTTAACTCTCTCTCTCTCTCTCTCTCTCTTATCCTACTATTAATCATTATTTTAAGGGACATATACCAAATAGCCGCTCAAATATTTTTTAATACTCATTTAGTCCAAGCGTTTTTATTTTGCCTCAAAAAGTCCTTTGTCACATATTTTGAAAAGGGAGTGCCGCTGGCGCGGGTCTCTAAAAATAAGGGAATATTGAGTGCTTAGGGACTAAATGAGTTAAACTAAAAATATGTGTCCTTTTTAAAAAATATATATTTATAGTAGGGACTATTAAATAATTGACCCTTAATTTAACAATATTAGAAATTAAATTGGGGATCAAATTAAATTCACACCCTAATATTATTTCAGTGACAATCTTATACCATTGGACCAAGAGCCTTGATTCGTTAATTCATCTTTCGAATGTCTATGAATTCTATATACGAACAAATGTACACACGTCAAAAAGTGAAAAAATGAATTGAAATTCGGAATTTGCGTTGAATTACTCTTTAAATAAATAGAAAATATTTATTACAGAATATATTAGATTCAAATTATGAAGGTTGATTAAATGTTTAATGTGTTATCTGCAATATATAAAAAATGTGTAATAATAAAATTATTTATTAGCGAATTAAACAAAGTACGACATGTACTTGTAGGTATTCACTTTGTAGATTTCTATTTTAATGGCTTAATTTATTCATTATTTTTGAGTGGATGTATTTACAATATCCATGGATAGATTCAAAATTACCTCTATAGTTATAATATATATTTTTTAATAATGTATTATCATTCTAATATACTATTATCTACAACAATTTGCTTCATAATTGTAATACCCCGTATTTTTGTGATATTTATTTATGGGATTAATTGAATTAAATGCGTATTAATTGGAAATTAATCCGGATTAAAAATACTAGCGAGATGCGAGTAGGTACTTGATTATAATGTGCGTATATGATTATATATGAATACTGAATTATGAAATTTGTCGTGAGATTGAAATACGACAATTTGAAAATTTTGTTGAGACGCGTGTGACAGTCGCGTCCGGAGTATATTTATTTTAATTAAAAAGTGAAGTTTATTTTTATTAACCGTATGGTCGTTTTGAGTGCGCCAACGCGTCCGGAAGGGTCGAAATAGTCAGGAAACACTAGCCGGGGGTTTAGTTTGGTCCCGGGGTATTTTTAGGCCATAACGGCAACCTAAAAGGGCAGTTTGGTAATTTCAGAATTTTGGGATTTTTGATTAACGAATTTTAGGAGTTTTAAATGGAAAATTAAAAGACCCACTAACCCATTACCATCCATTAACTGATTAGAGGGCTACGGGGTTTATTAGAATTAACCCCAAAAGTTCCTAAGACAAACCCTAGCCTCCATTGCCACCATTAGCGAAGAGCTTGTAAAGGGAGAGAGTGAGGAATTCTGCAGAGAGAGAGAGAATCGTTCCTCAATTCAACATCAAAATCAGAGATACAAATAAGGCAAGTGGTTTAATTTCGTTATTTTGCAAAGAATGTTTCTCCCGTGTGTAGGAATTGATAAAATCTTATTGCTCTTGGGAGTTAATGAAAAACCCATTTTAATTGGAAGTAAAAATTACATTTTTGATGAGGAATCGCATGTAGATTTGTATTTAGATGATTATTCTGATGATATTATAATTTGGATGAAATGAAAACGGATTTAATTAGGCTCTTGGATGATTTATAAATTCTAGGGTTCATATTCTTAAAATTGGGGGAAATATGAAGAGATTTGATAATTGAATGAGGTTAGAATGAATTAACCCCAAAAATCACGTTAGTATATGACCCAAATATGTTTAGGGATGATTAGTGGCTTTGAAAAATCGTTGGATTAATGTTTGGATGAGATTTGAGGTGTAGAGAAGTTGGAAAAATGAAAATAGGAAATCTGGGCTCGAAACTGGCCACTCGTTAGAAAACCTGCCCAGGTCGTTCGAACGAGCTCGTTCGAACGAGCTTCTAACGAGTTGACCTTTGACTTCTAACGAGGGTGAAGTTCGTTCGATGACTTCGTTCGAACGAGACCTCGTTAGAAAGCCCCCTTCGTTCGAACGAACTCTCGTTCGAACAGCCTCGTTCGAACGAGACTTCGAACGAGTTAACAGTTTAGGCTTTTTAGCCTGTTTTGATTTCGCGTGTTCCGTAACGTTGTTTATATGGAGAAATGACATTTCCTTGATGGATAATTGGTATATTTGGGATGTTTGGGTTATAATGAGGAGTCAAACCTAGAAGTGTAGTTTGAACCTAAGGGAAAATATGAAGTAGGACGTGAGTGTCTATTACGATGCGAGAACTATTGACGGCCTAAATTACTATATTAATCAGGAACATATAGATTGTGTAGCATTATATATCGGTATGAGAATGAGAAGTGTACCACCAATATATTATGGTGATTACTAAGATGTGTGCATACTTAGTATATGTATTAATTTTATGTGTATGACATACCTACCATACTTGCTATCACGGGAGGTTTACGTTCGCTTAGGTCCCTCTAATCCTTGTGTTGCCCGGATTTAGACTGGTACCTCGATGAACATAGGTCAGAGAAGGACTTATTGGGATGTTAATAAGTCTGCTGATCGTGTGAGCGCAGGTATGTGTGTGACCCATGTGATGTGACTGTGTTCGCCTCCATTATTTGTGATGTTGTTATCTGAACGATTCCCGAGAGATTCGGAATGCGTGATCCTTATGTACGTGATGTACCGGGATGGATAGCAGAGTATGTGTGCACCGCAGCTTAGTCTCGGGGTGCTTGTATTGTATATTTATGACGTGAATAATATACACTTAATTAATGGGAACTTTCATGTTAATATTGTGAATATAATTATGGTAATGCTTTGAGAAAACATAACGGGTTAATTGATAGTGAATTGTATTACTAATTGAGAATCCGAGTGTATGTAAAGCCCTCTATTTAATTGATAACGTTAGAAGGTAATATGGGAATCGAGCAGTAAGGGGTAGAACTTATTACGGTTTGGTTAGATATGTATGTTATTTAGATGGGTATGGTACGTTAGGAGTGCACATGTAGTCGAGAGGTGAGAATTTCATGTGAGTGCACGTCCTAACATATATTTTGCATTTAATGTTTTAATGTTATTAAAACACTTGCGGTTTTTAAAATGATTTCCACTTTCGGGCTCTGACCTATTTTCTTTCAAATCTATTTTTGTAAAAACCATTTTAGGTGCCCAGCCACAAGGACACCATGCTTAGGATCCTCATTCAGGTGACGAGCTGTAACTGTTTGTGGAAGTTACAGGACTTTGCTTGTAGACGCTTTATCTATCTTGACTCCATAATCAGTATTTATCAGTTGTAGGGCATGTCGCCCATTTCTTTTAGAGGCATTTCATTTATTTCAGTTATTCAGACTTCGGGCATGTAATTAATTCAGGATTCAGACTTATGTTATTATTTCATTCGTGGGATTGTTGTGAGGAGTTTTTCCTCTGGACTTATTACTATTTGTTGGTTATTTCATTCCTTCGTTATGGTGAATGGATTATGTTGTTCTTCCATTATATTTGTATTGCATGTTAATCAGACTTAATTAAAATTTGGCAACTTACTTTTTAAATACTAGGTGGTTAGTAATCATTTAAATATTTTCGACAGTGATGCTATTAACTGAACCAACTTGGCATTTTGTATTGATTTAATAAAGGAGTAGCTACCCGGTATTTAATTAGTCGGGGTGTCACAGGTGGTATCAGAGCATCAGGTTCTAGTGTCCTTTAGGATCTGTACGGCTTATTATGTTTTCTGCTGAGCTTTCTTTGATGTAGGGCCCTATATTTTAGGACTGTTGTAATCTTTTGGTATGCTACGTTCTTCAGCTATTTTGAGTTTATAACTGCGACCTTATAAACTTCGTTCTTATTTCAGATGCCTCCACGACGTGCACAACGGGTTCCCAGGAATGCAACGCCAGAACCACAGCCCGCACCAGTTCAGGGCACGATGAATGCCGCCGAGGTTGCAGCCATTGTGGCCCAGGCGGTAAATGCCGCACTAGCAGTAGTTCAGCAAGCACCACCTCAGGCGCCGATAGCCGCGCCAGTTCAGGCACATGCATTCCCGTCTGCTTGGGAACGTGTTTGAGATGCTTTTCAGAAAGCACACCCACCGGAGTTCGCAGGTAGCTCCGATGTAGTGGTTTCGAGTCAGTGGAGGAAAGATATTCAGAGGCACCTGAAGATGTACGAGTGCAGAGAGGTGTAGAAGCAGATACTAGCTACCTTTAAGCTAGTGGGGTCTGCACTGCAGTGGTGGGAGTCTATTACCACCGTGGAGGAGAGAGATAATCTCACTATTGAGGAGTTTTGGGTGCGGTTCGATCGCAAGTACTTTCCGTCAGCTGTTCACACGGAGATGAGAAGGAAGTTGATGAGCCTCAAGCAAGAGGGTAAGACTGTGGCCGAATATGAGTCTGAATTCACAAATCTATTAAACATTGTACCGGATGAGATATCGACGGAAGAGAAGAAGATACAGAAGTTTACTGATGGGTTGACTTGGAGGATTCGTCAGTATTTATTGGGGAACCTATCGTTGGCCACTTATTCTGATGTGGTTAATGCTGCATTGCTCCATTGCCAGGATCACCGCTTTCACATGGCTGAGGGAAAGTGATCGGGAGAGTCCAGCCATCAGGGCAGGAGTGGAGGGAATGGTGCCAGTGGGGCACAATCTGTTCAGGGGCAGAGACAGGGCGACCAGGGTTCCCAGCAAGGGGATCACAAGAGGTTCAGGTCAGGAAATTTCAGGCACGGACAGGGAGGTTTCCGGCAGGGCCATCAGGGTCCGAACGGCCATCAGAACCAGCAGGGTCAGAATGGTCAACAACAGTTTCAGCAGGGCCAGCAGAGGAACGTTAACGGCCACCAGGGCCGGGGGCAGCAGGGACAGAGAGGGGGGAACTTCCCGGGGAAGTGTTTCGTTTGTGGCAAGACTGGCTATAAACGCCAGGACTGTCCTGATAAGGGCAGGGCCCCGCAGCAGCAGCAGGGTGCTCGACAGGAGCCGCAGAGACCTGTGTTTCCCGCCGCCCTCCCGGCGCGACCACAGATGGCAGCATTACCACCCATTCCAGCGGTCCCAGTCCAACAGGGACAGCTGCAGTATGGGAGAGTATACCAGCTTCAGCAGGCAGCAGCTCTACAAGCCTCACCCGCGATTGAGGGTATGTTTCCTATCCATGGTACTATGGGTCGGGTTTTGTTTGATACGGGGGCAACGCACTGTTTTATAGCTACGCATTTTGCGAAAGCCTTAGGGTTGTTAGCCACAGCAGAGAGCACAGTGACGTGTGTAGACTCACCATTGGGAAGTGGGTCACTTATTTTCTTTATATGCCGGGGAGTGGGGGTAGAGATTGGTAGTTTGGTATTACCTGCAGATATGTTGGTATTAGATATGCATGTGCACGATGTGATTAGCGGTATGGATTGGCTCGCTGATTATAGAGCCATGATTGATTGCTTTGGTGGGAGCATTGTTTTTTCCATTCCGGGGCAAGAGATGTTTGTAGTGGCGATGCCTCGCCCAGAGGGAGGCTCGACCACTCATTTGTATTACATAGAGGAGGATACCTCTAAGGAGGTTGCGATTCCTTTAGATTCGATCCCAGTTGTCAGGGAGTATTCGGATGTGTTTCAGGAGATACCAGGCCTACCCCCCAGTCGAGAGATAGACTTTGTCATAGACTTACTACCGGATACGAGACCTATAGCACGCGCACCGTACCGTATGGCCCCAGCTGAGATGAGGGAGTTACAGGATCAGATTGAGCAGTTGTTGGGTCAGGGGTTTATACGGAGGAGTACTTCGCCGTGGGGTGCCCCTGTGTTATTCGTGAAGAAGAAAGATGGTTCACTGAGATTGTGTGTGGATTACCGAGAGTTGAATAAGGTCACGATACGGAATAAGTATCCGTTGCCTCGAATCGATGACTTATTGGACCAGTTGAGAGGAGCTTCTTTCTTCTCAAAGATTGATTTGAGATCGGGATACCATCAGTTGCGTATCAGGGAAGAGGATGTCTCGAAGACTGCGTTCTTATCGAGATATGGATCTTACGAGTTTCGGGTTATGCCTTTTGGTTTGACCAATGCTCCAGCCGTGTTTATGGACTTGATGAATAGGGTGTTCAGAGATTTCCTAGATCAGTTTGTCATTGTCTTCATTGATGATATTCTGGTTTACTCCCAGACAGAGGAGGAGCACGCCGAGCATTTGAGGCAAGTTTTGCAGACGCTACGTCAGAACGAGTTGTATGCAAAATATGAGAAGTGCGGGTTTTGGCTGAAGGAGGTCGAGTTTTTGGGACACATTATTTTCGACCGGGGGATATCTATTGATCCGGGGAAAGTATCCGCGGTGAGGGAATGGGGACAGCCCACGACATCGACGGAGATACGTAGTTTCTTGGGCCTAGCAGGATACTACAGGAGGTTCATTCGGGGATTTTCGAAGATAGCAGGTCCTTTGACACATCTGACTCGTAAAGGTGTGCCGTTCATTTGGAGTAATGCCTGTCAGTTGCCATTCGATGAATTGAAGGACAAGTTGACCTCAGCACCTGTGTTAGCATTGCCGAGACCGGGAGTTGAGTATCTAGTCTACACCAATGCGTCTTTGCAAGGACTTGGAGGTGTATTACAGCAGTTGAGTCAGGCCATAGCTTATGCTTCCCGTAAGCTTAAGCCTCATGTGAAGAATTACCCCACTCATGATTTGGAGTTGGCGGCAGTTGTATTTGCCCTTCGTATTTGGAGACATTACCTTTTGGGGGAGAAGTTCCAACTGTTCACGGACCATAAGTCCCTACAGTACCTACTCACGCAAAAGGAGTTGAATATGCGGCAGCGAAGGTGGCTTGAGTTTGTGAAGGACTATCAGTTTGATATCCAGTATCACCCGGGGAAGGCTAACGTTGTAGCAGACGCATTGAGCCGTAGACCAGTAGATGAGGTGGCAGGGGTGTGGAAGGCCAAGTGGAAAGAATTGGGATACCAGGATGCAGTGGCCCGATCATTCATGTCGGTAATGACTGTTACGCCGCAGATTGTCACGAAAGTGGTAAAGGCACAAGCAGATGACTCGTTCTGTCAGGAGCTGATAGTTTGATTACTAGCAGAGGGATCCGAATCCTATACCGTTAGCTCAGACGGGATATTACGCTTCAATGGGAGATTGGTAGTTCCGGAAGGGGAGGAATTGCGGCACGAGGTAATGGCAGAGTCGCACGGATCACGGTTCGCGGTACATCCCGGAGGGGATAAAATGTACCAAGACATGAGACGATAGTATTGGTGGAGCGGGATGAAGAGAGATATTGCCGTGTTTGTTTCTAAATGAGCCACTTGTCAGCTTGTAAAAGTGGATCATCAGAGACCGGAAGGACTTCTACAGCCATTGGAGGTCCCGATGTGGACGTGGGAGAGCATATCCATGGACTTTATCACGGGGTTGCCTACGTCATTGAGAGGTCACGACTCCATTTGGGTAATTGTGGACAGATTGACCAAAGTCGCTCATTTCCTACCCGTAAGGACAGACTACACTACGGGACAGTATGCCCAGCTCTTTATTTCAGAGATAGTGAGACTTCATGGTGTGCCCTTAAATATCGTGTCTGACCGAGACAAGATATTTGTTTCAAGGTTTTAGGAGAGTTTTCAGGAGGCCATGGGCACGGAATTGCGATTGAGTACGGCGTATCACCCGCAGACCGATGGGCAGACCGAGCGTACAAACCAGATGTTGGAGGAAATGCTACGTATGTGCATCATTGATTTCGGGGGTGGATGGGAGCAGTATCTTCCACTGGTAGAGTTTGCTTACAACAACTCCTACCAATTCACCATTGGCATGGCTCCATTTGAGGCGTTGTACGGTAGACCTTGTCGTTCCCCAGCATGTTGGTTGGAGGTGGGGGACAACAAACTACTTGGGCCGGAAGTAATTCAGGATACTTCGGCGAGGATAGAATTGATTCGAAGTCGCATTCGGGTAGCTCAGGATCGACAGGATATCTATGCTGATGCGAAGAGATTCTTCAGGGAGTTCCAAGTGGGGGACCAGGTTTTGCTCAGAGTATCTCCTATGAAGGGGATTATGCGTTTCGGGAAGAAAAGGAAGTTGGCACCGAGATATGTGGGACCATTTCCTATTATTGAGCGGATTGGACCGGTTGCGTATAGACTTGGGTTACCGGAGCATTTACATCGGATTCACGATGTGTTTCATATTTCCTTGCTAAGGAAATATCTTAGAGACGATTTGGCTCATTCTCACATTTCTTTGGAGGACATCGATCTCCAGCCTGATAGCTCCTACGAGGAGGGGCCGATTGATATTTTGGACCGAAGTGAGCGAAAACTGCGGTCAAAGATAGTTCCGTTAGTGCGTGTTCAGTGGTGACATCATAATGTCGAGGAGTCCACATGGGAACGCGAGGATGAGATGCGCGAACGTTATCCAGAGTTGTTCTTACCAGGTACTTTCTAGTTCTGAATTTCGGGACGAAATTCAGTTATTAGGGGGGAAGTATGTAATACCCCATATTTTTGTGATATTTATTCATGGGATTAATTGAATTAAATGCGTATTAATTGGAAATTAATCAGGATTAAAAATACTAGCGAGATGCGAGTAGGTACTTGATTATAATGTGCGTATATGATTATATATGAATACTAAATTATGAAATTTGTCGTGAGATTGAAATACGACATTTTGGAAATTTTGTTGAGACGCGTGTGACAGTCGCGTCCGGAGTATATTTATTTTAATTAAAAAGTGAAGTTTATTTTTATTAACCGTATGGTCGTTTTGAGTGCGCCAACGCGTCCGGAAGGGTCAAAATAGTCAGGAAACACCAGCCGGGGGTTTAGTTTGGGTCTCGGGGTATTTTTAGGCCATACCGGCAACCCAAAAGGGCAGTTTGGTAATTTTAGAATTTTGGGATTTTTGATTAACGAATTTTAGGAGTTTTAAATGGAAAATTAAAAGACCCGCTAAACCATTACCAACCATTAACTGATTAGAGGGCTACGGGGGTTATTAGAATTAGCCCCAAAAGTTCCTAAGACAAACCCTAGCCTCCATTGCCACCATTAGAGAAGAGCTTGTAGAGGGAGAGAGAGAGGAATTCTGCAGAGAGAGAGAGAATCGTTCATCAATTCAACATAAATATCAGAGATAAAAATAAGGCAAGTGGTTTAATTTCATTATTTTGCAAAGAATGTTTCTCCCATGTGCAGGAATTGATAAAATCTTATTGTTCTCGGGAGTTAATTAAAAACCCATTTTAATTGGAAGTAAAAATTACATTTTTGATGAGGAATCGCATATAGATTTGTATTTAGATGATTATTCTGATGATATTATAATTTGGATGAAACGAAAACGGATTTAATTAGGCTCTTGGATGATTTATAAATTCTAGGGTTCATATTCTTAAAATTGGGGGAAATATGAAGAGATTTGATAATTGAATGAGGTTAGAATGAATTAACCCCACAAATCACGTTAGTAAATGACCTAAATATGTTTAGGGATGATTAGTGGCTTTGAACAATCGTTGGTTTAATGTTTGGATGAGATTTGAGGTGTAGAGAAGTTGGAAAAATGATAATAGGAAATCTGGGCTCGAAACTGGCCACTCGTTAGAAAACCTGCCCAGGTCGTTCGAACGAGCTTCTAACGAGTTGACCTTTGACTTCTAACGAGGGTGAAGTTCGTTTGATGAGTTCATTTGAATGAGACCTCATTAGAAATCCCCCTTCGTTCGAACGAACTCTCGTTCGAACAGCCTCGTTCGAACGAGACTTCGAACGAGTTGACAGTTTAGGCTTTTTAGCCTGTTTTGATTTCGCGTGTTCCATAACGTTGTTTATATGGAGAAATGACATTTCCTTGATGGATAATTGGTATATTTGGGATGTTTGGGTTATAATGAGGAGTCAAACCTAGAAGTGTAGTTTGAACCTAAGGGAAAATATGAAGTAGGACGTGAGTGTCTATTACGATGCGAGAACTATTGACGACCTAAATTACTATATTAATCGGGAACATATAAATTGTGTAGCATTATATGTCGGTACGAGAATGAGAAGTGTACCACCAATATATTATGGTGATTACTAAGATGTGTGCATACTTAGTATATGTATTAATTTTATGTGTATGACATACCTACCATACTTGCTATCACGGGAGGTTTATGTTTGCTTAGGGCCCTCTAATCCTTGTGTTGCCTGGATTTAGACTGGTACCTCGATGAACATAGGTCAGAGAAGGACTTACTGGGATGTTAATAAGTCTGCTGATCGTGGGAGCGCAGGTATGTGCGTGACCCATGTGATGTGACTGTGTTCACCTCCATTATTTGTGATGTTGTTATCTGAACGATTCCTGAGAGATTCGGAATGCGTGATCCTTATGTACGTGATGTACCAGGATGGATAGCAGAGTATGTGTGCACCGCAGCTTAGTCTCGGGGTGCTTGTATTGTATATTTATGACGTGAATAATATACACTTAATTAATGGGAACTTTCATGTTAATATTGTGAATATAATTACGGTAATGTTTTGAGAAAACATAACGGGTTAATTGATAGTGAATTGTATTACTAATTGAGAATACGAGTGTATGTAAAGCCCTCTATTTAATTGATAACGTTAGAAGGTAATATGGGAATCGAGTAGTAAGGGGTAGAACTTATTACGGTTTGGTTAGATATGTATGTTATTTAGATGGGTACGGTACGTTAGGAGTACACATGTAGTCGAGAGGTGAGAATTTCATGTGAGTGCACGTCCTAACATGTATTTTGCATTTAATGTTTTAATGTTATTAAAACACTTGCGATTTTTAAAATGATTTCCACTTTCGGGTTCTGACCCATTTGCTTCCAAATCTATTTTTGTAAAAACCATTTTAGGTGCCCAGCCACAAGGACACCATGCTTAGGATCCTCATTCAGGTGACGAGCTGTAGCTGTTTGTGAAAGTTACAGGACTTTGCTTGTAGACGCTTTATCTATCTTGACTCCATAATCAGTATTTATCAGTTGTAGGGCATGTCGCCCATTTCTTTTAGAGGCATTTCATTTATTTCAGTTATTCAGACTTCGGGCATGTAATTAATTCAGGATTTAGACTTATGTTATTATTTCATTCGTGATATTGTTGTGAGGAGTTTTTCCTCTGGACTTATTACTATTTGTTGGTTATTTCATTCCTTCGTTATGGTGAATGGATTATGTTGTTCTTCCATTATATTTGTATTGCATGTTAATGAAACTTAATTAAAATTTGGCAACTTACTTTTTAAATACTAGGTGGTTAGTAATCATTTAAATATTTTCGAGAGTGATGCTATTAACTGAACCAACTTGGCATTTTGTATTGATTTAATAAAGGAGTAGCTACCCGGTATTTAATTAGTCGGGGTGTCACAATAATACGAGTGAATTTAATAATAAGGTAATTCAAGATCGATATAAGATTTGAAAATAATTTGAAAGACACACTAAAATGTGGTGTATGTGTTGATTGGTATTTTGAATTATAATAAATGGATGTTAAACACTAATGCAATGTACACACAATACATCAGTCTCTACCAAAATATATTTGAATTCTATGTTAATTTAAAATTACTCATTTGCGTGACCTTTAATAATAATATTATCCAAATTGCTCGTTTTTAAAGAATTTTTGGATAAATTTACTCTGTATATACGCAAAACTATACAAAAAATTTATGAATTTAGTGATCTAATATAAGAGTGAAAAATCATCCTTTAATAGAGGAGCCTGGATTAGAAAAAAGTGGCATTAGTAATGAAAAGAAAGTACTTACTTTTTATAATTAACATGTTCTACCTTGAAAGAATTAAATTCATCATATCTCGTATTTTAAGGTTGGATAATGCTACATGTACCAAGTTTTTGTACCAAAAATAATTTATTAAGTGTATTAAAATATTATACATTATTATGAATATAACAATTTAATGCACTTAATAAATAAGTTTTGATTTAAACACATGATACATATAGTATTTTCCTTTTTAAGATTTAAGTGACAATAAAAAGTTATATAAAGTTATATATAAATCAAGATCATCTATGTATATATATAAAATAGTAGTCAGGCATCATTTTGAAGTGACATGTAGCAATTGGCTTAATTAAGCATTATTACCTAACAAATTAAATCTATAGGAATCTAAACGTCTCCAATTGTTGACTTGATTCACTCCTCTTTTGAGAGATGAAAAGACTACACGTATTAAGTCGGTGCACCTCTCTCTCTCTCCCCCTCTCTCTCAACAATAATATTAGAAGGTGTAATTCAATATAATTCACAGTGTTATTGGGTATTCCTTATGTTCAGGTATGATTCTTTTTCTTTTCTTTCTTCACCTTCATCTTAATCTGCTAATAATTAATATATATATATATATATTAAAAATTGTGTTTTTATAGTTATTGATTGGGTATAAGATGGGGTTTAATAGGTATTGATTTTTTTTATATAAAAAGAAAATAATTTTTAGCTTCTGATTGGGTATATGATGGGGTTTAATGGGTATATGAATGGGTTTTGTGGGTATTGATCACCTTTGAGAAATGAGTTTTTTTATATATTTTTTTGTGTGTTTTTTATAACAATGTTTAGCTTCTGATTAGGGTGGTATATGATGGAGTTTAATATTAATCGCCTTTGAGAAAATAGTTTTTGTTAAATAAGAATTTTTAGCTTCTAATTAGGTATGTTAAAGAGTTTAATAGATATTTATCCCTTTTGAGAAAAGGGCTTTTGTTTCGTTCATTTAATAAGATTTTTTAGCTTATTTTGGGGTATATGATGTTTGTTTAATGGGTCTTGATTGCCCTTGAGATTTTTTTTAAAGAATTTTTCAGTTTATGTTAAGGTATATGTTAGGGACAAGGTTCTAAAAAACGGGGGGCGTGATCGAGGCATGGAGGCTAAGCCTTAAGTCTTAGAAGCATAGGCGGGCCTTAGGCGTAAAAAGGTGTGAAAAGGCGTTTAGGCGTTCTTAATATGTTTTAATATTTTTAAACCATAACAAGGCTATTAAAATACTAAAAGTATACATATCATAAAAATATGTTTGAATATATGCATATTAAAATAATATTTGATTATTTTGGATGAGATGATGGTCCAGTTTGTAAAAAAAAATCTTTAAAAGGTGATATCGTTTCACTAAAGTATTGTTGTTTTTAGAAAAAAAGTGCGCCTTAAGGGTTTTACTAATAATAAGGCGTAAAAAGCGTAAGACTTGGCGTTTCTCCCAATCCTCAAGCCTTGGCTTGCCTAGAAAGATTTTTTAGAACAGTGGTTAGGGGAAATGGGTACTAATACTTTTTCAATTTTTGCTTATATGGTTTTTTAGTTCATGAATCTATTACGTCTGGGTAATGAGTATTCTGTGTTCATAACTTCTAATTGGGAATATGATTGGGGTTTAATGGGTATTGATTGCTTTCGAGATATGGGTTTTTATTTATTTATTTTTTATAAAAAAGTTTAGCAAGGGATTATAATGGGGTTTAATTGGCATTTATCTCTTTTGAGAAATGGTTTTTTGTTACTTTTTTTATAAGAATTTTCAGTTTAGTATTAAGGTATATGTTTGGGGTAATAGTACTACTACTCTTTTACATTTTATTATATATATTTTCCCTTTATGAATCTATTATACGAATCTGTGATTATTTTTTTATTTTTTTATTTTTTATAACTTCAGAATAGAGAATAAATATGTGTATTTGTGACTATGGATCCATTAAGAGAATTGGGCTTTGAGAAAGAACAAAAAGAGTAATAAAATGTTACCTTCTAATTTAGGGTGTATGTGTGTATATGAGAAAAGATTTTCGTCTTCAATATTTTTCGTCTTATAATAAGAACCCATATTATTACAATATATTATTATTAAGAAGAGTGCGCTTGCGTTCAAATAAGGAAGTTATTTAATTAAACTCAGTTTTTATCAATTAAGTCCTAAACATGCATCTAGGTATGATTGATGATGATAAAAATCAAGCAAGAACATTCAAACACACACAAATGAGGAAAAATCCTCCAAAGGGGGAAAACCTTTTATTTTTACTATAATTTTGTAAGAAAATGGCTTACACGGATTATAATGAAAATATGTGACACAGAAATACCCTCGAGTGTCGGTTCTGATGTCGTCGATTGGAACTATCCCTTTTAGTAGGGCAGCAATGAAGAAGAGAACGACTTCCTCACAAATTACTCCAGATGAGTAAGTGATCCCCTTGAAGGTTTAAAGATTCACACACATATATGGGAATGGTTTTGTGAATAAAAAAGGTTTAAAAAACCTTTAAAAGATGAAGTCATATTCTGGGCTGTTTTCGCAGAATTTTGAGATTACAGAAAGACTTGAAAATAGTGTAGAAGGTGAACAAGTATTTATACGAAAATCGAGGCGGTGGCTCGTTCGAACGAGATAGCCATGTTGCTCGAACGAAGGACATAAGTTGTTTGAGCGAGCTCTTCGTTCAAGGCAATTCGCTTCTACTCTTAGAAAAAATTCTGCTTTTGATAAAAAATTATCCAGACTTCAAAAATAATTTTCTAAAAAATTACCCAAATAGTTATGCAAATATTAAAGCTCAAATAAACCATTTTACCGATAAAGTGTAGTGGAGTAGTGGGAGTAAGCTGAGAAGCACGTCGCATGTAGCATGTTGCATGTGAAGATAATGGATGGATTGAATTCGGATAAAGGTCGTCAAGTTTGATCGTGTTGACGTGCCAAATGTAGAGGTATCAAACATACAAACTGTGATCTAGGGAAAAATAGCAAATTCCTAGATTCTACCCCGGACATTTATAAAATTATGTCCTTACAAATCTCTCCCTATGTCTATGCCGGTAAATACATAAAAAATCTGAATTATGAAATCAAATGACATACAGGAAAGGTATATGGGTGAGGAGATTATATCCCCAGGTCATAGCGTCCGGTATATGGGTGAGGAGATTATCTCACTTTCAGGAAAGGAATATGACCGCCTCCACTTCGTTTATATTTTGGGCCAGGTTGGTGAGCGATTCCAACTTGGGTAACAAGGTTATGTGAGCACACCTAGTGAGATAGCACTTTAGAGGGAATCATCCGATGAGGGTATACTCGAAGGGATGGATATACGTATGTTATATGTGTGGATGTTTTAGTAAAGGTACGTATATAATGGTATTCAATATTATATGCGGGCAATAATACAGTGTGTGATGTATTTACTTTATATAACTTCAGACAAGGTTATATGCTACTATTTAAGAAGGAATTAATTAAGTTAATTGTGAGATAACTTATAATTCAAAAATCATTATACTCGGGTTAGAGTAGTATGGAAAGGGGAGGTTATACCAGGACTAGTTGGACGAGGTAGTACAACTAGGTGGGAGTTAAGGTAACCGTTAAGTGTGTACAATAGTGGAGGGGTGAGAATGTCCATAAGGGAGTGCGATACTAACTTAAATATGAAGCGCATTCATTCATTTTAAATTACTGCAGTTAATTCACTTGCTAAATATTTTCAAAATGTTTTGGGTTCTAATCCTTACTATAAAACTATTTTCAAAACCTTTTAGGTGTCCAGCCACAGGGACGCCAGGATTGATATTCTATTCTAGGGACACGGAGCGGTGCTATATGTGGATGCTAGCAGGAGTTCGGATTAGACGCGTCATTCATTCATTCCTAGAGTAGGAATCATTTATCAGTTCCAGCTTTATTTAGGGCTTGTCGCCCAGACTTCTCAGTACAGTTTTCAGATGTACTTATTCAGGTGTTGGATGTTTGTATTGGATTTCACTTTGGTGGCCGATGGTTTATTCAACAAATTGTTTAAATAATTATTCAGTTGAGTTTTATTCAGTTGTGTGAATGGTTTATATTTATTTCCGCATGTACTATTTTGTTTAATTAAAAAGTTAAAATTGGCACCAACTTTTGGAATACTAGGTGGTTAGTAAGTTTTAAAAAAAATTCGATAGTGATGCTAAGGATGAACCAATTGGGATTCCTATTTTTATTTGGTATAGGACTGATCACCCGGTATTTTATTAGGCGGGGTGTCACAGATGGTATCAGAGCATCACGTTCTAGTATCCTTAGGATCTGTGCGGCTTTTCACGTTTAGGCTTAGTAATCTTTGATATAGAGCCCTATCATAGGATCGTTGTATTCTTATATGTATGAGCATTTACGTCCTTCTTCCACATTTCTTATTTGAGTGTGAACTCATACGATTCAATTCTCATTCCAGATGCCGCCCAGGAGAGAGAGAGAGAGAGCAACTAGGGCAGTAGGGGGAGATGAGACTAGAGAGTCTCGTCAGGAGCAAGAGTTATTGCAGTAACTACCATGGATGATTTCGGCAACGCAGGTAACTGAATTGGTGGCACAGGCAGTTGAAGCAACGGTAGTCACAATGACAGGGTAGTTTCCAAGGGATCAGCCACAAGTGTTAATGGCACCAAATGTTCAGGCTGCCCAGGGTCGTCGGGGTGGCAACAAGTACGAGAGGTTTTTCAAGAGTGGGTACCCACCATAGTTGCTAAGAGGGTTCAGATGTAGTGATAGCGTGTCAAGGAAGAGAGATATTCAGCGTCACCTACGCATGGGAGATTATGATGAGGTGCGGAAGCAAATGCTAGCCACTTTTAGTTTAGTGGGATCAGCGCTAAAGTGGTGGGAGTCGATCACCACAGTTGAGGAAAGGGATACACTAGCTATTGCAAAGTTTTGGGTGCGGTTCGAATGCCCTATTTTCCTCCAGCGATTGAGATCGAAATGAGGAGAACATTTAAATAGGTGACTCAGGGGGGTCGTTTCGTGGCCGATTACGAGGAAGAATTTACTCGTTGGCAAATTTTGTACTGGATGAGGTAAGCGATGAAGAGATAAAGAAAGTAAAGGTTTATGGATGGGTTAATATGGAGAATCAGACAACATCTAATTGGTAATTCCGCATTAGTAGCTTATACTGATGACGTTAATACAGCACTTTGGCACTATCAGAAATATCGCTTCCACGTGAAAGGAAGCAGGAAGAGATTGGAAACTAGCTAGTCGGATAAAGCAGGAGGGAGTAGTACTAGTGGGGTATCCCAGCAGCAGATAGGGGGAGATCAGGGGCAGGATTCCGGCAGGAAAATCATGCCAAACGATTTAGAACTGGAGGCTATCGGCAGGATGGCGAGGAATTCCAACAAGGTCAGCATGGAAGGGACCAGTGGCAGGGTGAATGTATTAGAAGGTGTTTCGTTTATGGGGGAAGCGATACACATGAAGAAAGATTGTCTTAAGCGAGGCAGGGGTCAAATACAGGACGAGGTCCTGGATGTACAACCACTAAAGTAAGTCATGGGCGCATTCGGGCAGGGAGAAGATGCTCCGAAACCCGAAGATCATCCATTGCAGCTGGAGTATGGAGGTAATTATTTTTACTCTATGGGCGTGGGGTATATTTCTGAGTGACAAAGAGGATGTCATAATATAAGACTTATTTTTCACTAGAGTTCGCAGGTGAGTCGAACTTAGTGGGTGCGTTGGCTGTAGCAGCTATAGTATGTGGATAAACTTTCCGTAGGGTACCGGAGTTTCTTTGGTGTTCTTCACGGGATAGTGGGGGTGTACACTGAGTGAATGTTTGAATTATGCGAGGAGTTACTACTTTCGAGAATTATGGGAGTAGGGTTGATAATATTTTCTAAATATCAGCAGGATAGCGATGGAATTTAACTATTGTGGATAGTGGTGTTAAGTTTTGGTGTTCACGACACCAGAATATGTTTGGTACTAAGTATCACCTGTGAGGGCGTATAGCCTAGATATATGTTGTATTGCGTGGTGCGATAGGCACATAGTGAGGTCTTATGTTCTCACATTTTATCCCGGTAAGTAGGGGTGTTTACTGAAGTGAATTAGGGTGGTTAGATTTATGTTCGAGCAAAGAGAGATAGCTCGGGGTTTATTTTGCGCAAGGACTAGTGATGGTACAAGCGCGGTAATTTATGTCGTCTTTGGTATTATGAGAGTAAGCGTATATACTTTTGTGTTGAGAGACAAGTATTTTGTGGGGAGATGTTTGGACGTTAGTAAATGGGTTGGGTACCCGGGCAGTATATATATATATATATATATATATATATATATATATATATGTGTGTGTGTGTGTGTGTGTGTGTGTGTGTGTGTGTGTGTGTGATATGACTACGGGTTCGAAGTTATATTACGGGTTACGACTAGCATATTCGGGTAACTTTCATGCGGTAAAGCGCGGGGATAGGGTGTATGGGCACCCGGGTTAATTAAGGCAATTTTCGTGCGATTAAGCACGGGTATAGGGTGTATGGGCGCCCTAGTTAATTTAAATGCATACTTATGTAACTTATGCTTAGAAGCGGATGGGATAGATATAACAGTCTTAGAGGCACATGACTAGAGAGTAATATGCGAAGCTTGGAACATTACGCTCATCTTAATTTCGAGGACGAAATTCCTTTGTAAGGGGGGGGGGGGGGGGGAGTATGTAACACCCCGTAATTTTGTGGATTTAATATTTAATTATTTTTGGAAGTTATAAAAATATTTAAATTGGAGAAACTTAAATTTATGATTTGGAGAATTTATTTGAGTGGGAAGAATTATTTATAATTGGCAAATTTAAAGTTTAATTGTCCAAATCAATGTGTGTTGCATTTTGAGGTGATAATTTGAAAATGACAAAAAGTATTTCGGATGGCAATTCTAAGTGCGCGGTTGAGTCCGGATGGGTAGAGATAGTCAGGAAAGAGTACCCGAGGGTAGTTATTGGGTCCTGGGGTATTTTTGGGCATAGGTGGGCCCACACGGGGTGAGTTGGGGCATTTTAATTAGGTCCAGATGGCCAAAAATGGGATTAAGGGTTTTTAACCTAAATGAGGGACTTATTGAATGGCAGCTAACAATTCTAAGCCTAGGGCTTGAGAGGAAAATTGGGGGAAAGCAAACCAAGAGTAATTGAGAGTCTTTTGGAGCCAAATTAAGGGATTAATTTGGGGTGTTCTTCGTCAACCAATCTCTACACCAATGGAATCAGACCACGAACAATTCCAGGTAAGTGGTTAATTTGCTGTAATGTGTAAATGGTGATATCCAATTCATATTTTAGTCATGTGTAAACTAAAATTCTTTTTCGGGATAAATGGGTACAAAATGGGGTTTTTGTTCATGGAACCATTGAATGAGATTCAAAGTAAGAACTTAGGTGTATTATATATCTCTGAGTATAGATACCTGATTTGAATGAGAAACCCGGAATATAGAAGGGTGGTATTTAAATCTGGAATTGGAATTGTAGAACAAAGTTCGTGGAAATTTATGGAAAAACCCAATTCGTGAGTCAATGATTTGTGGTGGGGATAAAGGGTAGTTATTGTTGTATCCATGTTGTAAATTAGTTTAATAAAGGGGTTTAAAGATTATGTTATGTTTGGTCAAGGATGGAAGGGAAAAACAGAGCTTGAAAGCTCGTTAATGGTTGGAATTTTCGTGGGGAAGAAGTGCTGCCAAGGAACGATCGATCGATCGATGGTGGGAAGATTCTGGCAGGTCCAGTTGGTTGTTATATACGCCCTTATTTTCTGTTTGGATTTTTGGGGTATAATTTTAATTGGTGAAAAATTATAAAGAATTTAATAGCTAGGGACTCAAAAGATAGCTATTAGGAATTGACAATTTAAGTTCAGAGTTGAGACTTAAAGTGAGAATTTTGGGTGAAACATATTTAATGTAATTCTGGACCAAGTGGGGGAGTCCGGGTATGTTGGTCATTATAGGTAAATATAATCAGGAAATATTAAGGTATGAGCCAAGTGAGCGAGTCCGGGGATAATGGTTGGGTGACACCAAGTTATTAAATTAATGGATGTGTTAATTAATGAAGGTAGAGTCGGAACGTAGACTCAGAAAAGTATTAAATTAATTGATGTGGTAATTAATTAATTTAGAGTCGGATTGTAGACTCGAGAAGGGTATTTATTAATTAATGTGTAAATTAATTAAATGAGAGTCGTACCAGAGACTCGGTTTAATATGAATTAATTGATGTGTAAATTAATTAACTGGGAGTCGGACCACAGACTCAGATCGGTATTATATTAATAGGTGTGTTAATTAATTTAATTAGAGTCGGACAATAGACTCGGGAAGGTATTAAATTAATAGGTGTGTTAGTTAATTTAATTAGAATCGGAGCATAGGCTTGGGGAAAATAGTATATTAATTGAGGTGTGAATTAATTATATTAGAGTCGGATCACAAACTCGGATTTGTGTTAATTAATTAATGTGTAAATTAATTAAATGAGGGTCGGACTACAGACTCGGATTTATGTGAATTAATTAATGTGTAAATTAATTAAATGAGGGTCGGACTACAGACTCGGATTGGTGCTAATTAATTAATGTGTAAATTAATTAAATAAGAGTCGAATCATAGACTCAGGCAAATTTCATTTAAATTATTGTGTAGAGAATTATTACTTAGAGTCGGACCACAAACTCGGAAAGATGAAAATTATTAAGTAAGAAAATTAATTAAGTTGAGTCGGGCCAGAGACTTGGGAAATTACAGGCTAGTGTTACGGGTTGTGAGTATACGGTGAAGCCGGGGTTTATTTTATATATATATACGGTGTAGTGAATGTGTATATATTGTGTGTGCTATTAAATATCAGTGATTAGATATTTACTTAATTTATATACCCTAGTGCTATCAAGAAAGGTTGCGCGATGTGGGTGAATCCCCTAGCTTGAGGAGTAGGGTGAGTATATCCCCAGGTCATAGCGTCCGGTATATGGGTGAGGAGATTATCTCACTTTCAGGAAAGGAATATGACCGCCTCAACTTCGTTTATATTTTGGTCCAGGTTGGTGAGCAATTCCAACTTGGGTAACTAGGTTATGTGAGCAGACCTAGTGAGATAGCACTTTAGAGGGAATCATCTGATGAGGGTATACTCGAAGGGATGGATATACGTATGTTATATGTGTGGATGTTTTAGTAAAGGTACGTATATAATGGTATTCAATATTATATGCGGGCAATAATACAGTGTGTGATGTATTTACTTTATATAACTTGAGACAAGGTTATATGCTAGTATTTATGAAGGAATTAATTAAGTTAATTGTGAGATAACTTATAATTAAAAAATCATTATACTCAGGTTAGAGTAGTATGGAAAGGGGAGGTTATACTAGGACTAGTTGGACGGGGTAGTACAAATAGGTGGGAGTTAAGGTAACCGTTAAGTGTGCACAATAGTGGAGGGGTGAGAATGTCCACAAGGGAGTGCGACACCAACTTAAATATGAAGCGCATTCATGCATTTTAAATTACTGCAGTTAATTCACTTGCTAAATATTTTCAAAATGTTTTGGGTTCTAACCCTTGCTATAAAACTATTTTCAAAACCTTTTAGGTGTCCATCCACAGGGACGCCAGGATTGATATTCTATTCCAGGGACACGGAGCTGCGGCATATGTGGATGCTAGCAGGAGTTCGGATTAGACGCATCGTTCATTAATTCCTAGAGTAGGAATCATTTATCAGTTCTAGCTTTATTTAGGGCTTGTCACCCAGACTTCTCAGTACAGTTTTCAGATGTACTTATTCAGGTGTTGGATGTTTGTATTGGATTTCACTTTGGTGGCCGATGGTTTATTCGGTAAATTGTTTAATTAATTATTTAGTTGAATTTTATTCAGTTGTGTGAATGGTTTATATTTATTTCTACATGTACTATTTTGTTTAATTAAAAAGTTAAAATTGGCACCAACTTTTGGAATACTAGGTGGTTAGTAAGTTTTAAAAAGTTTTCGACAGTGATGCTAAGGATGAGCCAACTGAGATTCCTGTTTTAATTTGGTATAGGACTAATCTCCCGGTATTTTATTAGGCGGGGTGTCACAAGGTTACTCCAACCTTATTCAGTTGCATTCTAAAGCAACCATACAGATGAAACATTAAATAAACTTATAACAAAGGTATGTGTTCTCTCTCTTTGGGTTAATGAATAATATTTTTTCCTTATGGGATTTGAACATAAATAAAAAAAATGTGACATGTGAGGTTCTAAATATACACAAAACATTCTCTCTCTCTCTCTCTCACACGCACACACACACATTCACACACACACACACACACACACACACACACACACACACATATATATATATATATATATACTAGCGAAATGCCCGTGCCTGAAGGCACGACAAAAATTGCCAAAACACATATTTGCAAAACGGTAAAAAATTTCAAAGTACGTAACTAAAAAATGGAAGAAATTACGTTCTCCAACAAAATAAAGTGTAATTTAAACAAAATGACCATAATATCCTTTATTTATAGGACCGTCCACCCTGTTTAACAAATAATAAATAGTCCAACTTATACGCAAAGTTGAATTAACTACCACAAAACGCAATCAGAATAGGTAAAAAATTGACGAAAAACCCGTACACAAACCAAATTCAACAATAAAAATACGGAAATTTCGACTTTAAAGTCGATTTTGACACATTTAAAGGGATAAAAATAGCCCGAAACATTATTAGCTAGGAACGAGCGAGACGAATCCAATGGTGCCAAAATCGCCTCATTCCGATTGACGGTTAAAAAGTTATGGCATTTTTCCCAAAACATACTATTTAAACGTGAAACAAAATAGTATTAAGGCAATTCAACTACTGCTCGCGCCAACTTAGAAATAATAATTGGAATTTCAATGAGCGCATAAAGATCTAACTATTTAAGACATCAATGACAACATTTACATATCATATTACTATAAGGGTTGTTTAATCACCATAAGGTGTAAGAGAGAATACTTCAACCACATTATGTAACAATATTGTAAATAGCTCAATCAAACAGTATGAATAATAGTAAAACGTAACCATTAATTAAAAGATAAGATTCAAATATTAGTAGTGTTAATTCATATCTGAAATTGAAAATCATTTAAATTCACATCACTAAATATAAACGACAGCCTTATAAAACCCAAATGTAAACATGTTCGTACCCCTCAATTAAGTCATTTAAACCTAAATCAATAGACATGATTTCAACTATTGGGTGCCCCCTCCTCCGTAGCGGCTTCAAAGGACTAACCAGGCAGATTTTTGGGGACCTCATTATCGTCATTAACATCGACATCCTGTTGCTGCTGTGTTGTTGTTGCAGCAGCGGCAACGTCATTAACATCCTGCTGCTTCTAGAATTGCTCTGACAACAACCAAACTTGACAAAGGCCATTCAGGCATTCGAACAAACAAATGAAGTAAAAGACAGATTAAGAAAATACACCTATGGTGGATTCTCAGTTTCTCATCAAGAGATAATACTAAATGTTTTCACATGTCCACTTTCGATTTTCGTCCAGTTTTTAAACACTTCAAAATAACTTGAACTTTCAAGGATTCAGAACACGGGTGAGAAAAAAAGTATAATAATATAAAATATCATAGTTATAGAACCTAGTAGTCCGACCAGCTTGCTCCTGTGGGGATGGGTTTGTGAGGGTCCGATCAATGAATATTTTCATCTCTACAAAAATAAAACACAACCAATTAGCAATTAAATAAATCATAAACATAATAATAAAAAAAGTAGTGACAATTTAACGTGCATTCTTTAATACAATTGGTCAACTAAATTGAATGTTTATAAACCAATTCAATAAATATGGAGAACAATATGGTTCCACCAAATCACTCAACACCGAACTCAATTCTAACACAACTATAATGCAAACTGAGTGATAGTACAACTACAACACAACTATAAGTTGTCATAATCATGTACAGAATACAAATGCCACTGACCACTGTATAGATGATAGTACAAACTAAATAAAAACAATTAATGAAAAAAAATCTAGTACTGAATGACCACTGTATAGATGATACTATGACACCCCGCCTAATTAAATATCGGGTGATCAGTCCTTTGTTAAATTAAAATCAAGGTGAACGGTTAGTTCATTCTTAGCATCACTGTCGCAAAATAAAATTTCCAATTTAGTCACCCTAAATAATTAAGCTAAGTGTCAAAATGATTTAAAACCTTATTTCCATTTTCTTAAATTCCAATATGAAAATCTTTTTAATAACCAATAATGTAAGAATCACATAAATACGAAGGAAGGTAATTAATAGACAATAATTAAACCATCTAGATAAACCACACCAAGTTTAAAACTGCAAATGAAATCATCTTGACCAGAGTTTACTTCCAAAGAGTACCAAATACTGGAAATAACATAAACATAAATCTCTAACAAATCCAAACTGAATAGGGAAATGGGCGACACATGCCCTAACTAAGCAGAACTAAAATAAGAGCGGAATCAACGAAGAGGTCGTCTAAAGCAAGGGCCTGCAACTTCCACCTAGGCTACAGCACGTCCAATCCAAAGAACCTAAGCATGACGCCCCTGTGGTTGGGCATCTATAATACACACACACACACAAACACACACACACACACACACACACACACACACACACACACACACACACACACACACATATATATATATATATATATATATATATATATATAAGAGAAAGATGGCAGACAACGGGTCACAGCCCGAGTGTAAAACAGTTTAAAATAGTTTAGCAAGTATTTAAATTGCTTACTAGCTAATGCAAAAACCATGTTAGTATGCGACACTCTCTTAAGAATTCTCACCTCTCATCTAGTATGCACGTCTACCGTACTACTAAACTCAAAAGTTTATCTAACTCAATTTTCCATAAAGTTCAAGTAGGAAGGTTATGATATTTAATCTTAGAAAATCACTCTTCAAGATTTATTATGCTACTTAGAGTAACACCGAACCGTTACAAAGTTCCCGAACACTTACTAAAAAGTTGGAGTATTTATTCATTATTTAACTACTTATACGCACAATATAAAGTTTCTATATATTAGTATATATATATATATATATATATATATATATATATATATATATACTAGGGTATGCCCGTGCCTGAAGGCACGCTGATAATTTTGAAAACCATAAAATCGTTCCTTGGTGCGATGGCAAGTTCCCTCGCCAAAGCTACGATTGGTCTAGGGTTCGAGACACGGAAGCAGCCTCTTCATGTATGGAGTAAGCAAGCCGACATCCGCCTATTCAAGATCCTGCAGTTAAGCATATTGCCCTTTGACTGAAGGCACGAATATTTTTTTTCAAAATATCAATTCATATATAATTTAAGTCTTATGTTTTTATATAAAATAAATAATCATAAACAATTTAAAATTTTTGGGCAAAATTTCCTTTGTTTATAGGATTATCCGCCCTGTATAAGAAATAAAAAATACACCAACAACAAAACTAATAGTTTGAAATTAAAATATAATATCATTGTCTATTTAGATATGTATAACATATGGAGTACTCATTTGTAGTTGCTTTCACATTTTGCAAGGGCCAAACATTAACATTATATAGAATGTGTCCAACTAAAATAAATATTTTACAAAAGAAATAAATAAGTTCTCAATATTACAAACATACATCATATTGACTTGTGAAAACACTTTTTAAGAAAAAATAGAAATGGCAGATGCTTGCTCTATCGGTTTCCTATCTTCCATCCCACTAAAGATCTCATTTTCATCGTCTTTTATATAATGGTACCAATGCCCATACAACGGGAGCTACTGCACAACAACACTTTTGGTCAATCGATCAGCTCCTCAAGCACGAACTATAAACATATAATAAAAATAATAATTATTATCATTATGTAAAAGTTACATTAAGTTGCTAATAAAATAGAAGATCTTTAAATACCTTTTATAAATTTGTTGTTGCACCCCCAAACGGGCACTAAGAGAGTCTATGGGTGACAACTCCAAAGCAATCTGTGGGAGGAGGGCTTGAAAGATCAAGTCTTTGATGTATTTCCTCTTTCCAATAATCCCATCGCTCAAGTCTAGTACATTATTCCATCGAACACACCCTCAATAAATGTTGTATCTTCGCAAAGGAAGTCAATTTGAGGAATTTCGTCATGATATATGCAAAGCTGGTCCTTAATTCTACAATAGTTCACATCAAGAATTTTTTTATGATATGTACACTGTTATACATCAAGAGTAGAAACCAAATGAATATAATAACGAATTTACGAATTCAAACGTTTAATTTTATGTCGTGTCATTCACATATTAATTTCAAGAACCCTAACAAAAGTTGATTTACTTACTAAATCTGTATTGGCGGTTTCAATCCATCTACACGTCATTAACTACCCCGTAACAAATACTAACAATAACAAATACCAAAGAACCTATGACCCGTTCATCAAGAAATTACAAAATTCAGCATTGAGAGGCTACGAACCGCAAATGCCCCAAATAATTATCATCCAGCGAGTATAATGTGCATCGCTCAGTGCACTTAAAGCCTTGACATTTAACCGTATGAAGTAAACTGATATTAACAAACGCAATAGGAAGGAACCAATGTAAGTTGATAAAAAAATGTCAGTAAATTGACGCCGACTATTAGCCTATTATTGCAGCAGCAGCAGTGGTTATGTTGTTGTCACAATAGCGACAGCAGCAACGGCGTAATGGCACTGCTTTGATTGAAATTTCCGATGAAGTGCGGTATGTGTCCATAGTTCATCCAAAAGAATGCTACTGTGGTATTCTAAAAAAATGGAGAATTTAGCAATTGATTCTTTATTGGCCAAGAATGAAAATAAAAATATGGATTCCTCATCCTCTCCTTCTAGTGATGCGTCTTTTGTCAACTGCCCCACCTTATTTACAATTTTAGGAATGGACTCTATGGATCGAGTTTCAATATTAAAAGAATGACGGCCTGCTATAATGTGCAAATCAAAATCAGTAAGGATATAAACACTATAACAATATTATTGCTACGACTTAAAACACTATACTATAATCCTCCAAACAGTTTAAAAAAGAGTTTCAACTTCCTAAAACTAATTTTGTCATTTGCAAAAAATTGAGTCAAATTTTTAGTTGACATAATGACAATTAAAAAGAATGTTACTTAAAATCAATATATAAAGTCAATAAAGGGCCACACTTACTTAGCAGAATTTATGTAGTATTGAATGAACTCGACAAAGCTCCATATCTAGTACAAATATAAGGAAATAATAAAGTGAAACTGCGACTATGATATACTTATCTCGTGAAGGTCTTAATTTGCTCGCGGGTTCCAAGCATGATAACTGTCATATAGACATACTGCAGTACCATGTTGGAGAACCATCGGAACAGTAACAAACCACCGAAATATAAGAAACTGCTACTTCAGTCAGCATGAGTCTCTTACTGCAACATGACGAGCTCTCTTACTGTTAGAATATAGGAAATTACCTAAGGGCATAAGCCCATATGGCATAGGCTTATTGTCAAATGGTACTGAGCTTTCAGAACGTTTCGAAACCTCAGGTCATAAGCCAATATAGGACAATCACTACTTGTGCATCCTCTTCATGTTCAAAGATAAGACGTGGATATCTGATTCTCTCATTTTTGTCTATGAAAGTTAGATCCTCCTGAAATGAGGAATTAACTATAAAGTGATATCACCAAGTTAGACCTGCATTTTAAATAATCCAAACAGATCAAGAATTCAGGTTCTGTGTCCAAGATAACAAAAAGAGTAGAAATTGATAAACCTTATCAGATATAGAATAGATGTTCTATTCAAGATAACTGAAATCTAGAAAGAGATGGATAAAGCTTTTAAATACCATTTGCTCACATGTAAGAAAAAAAAGTTTGGCCCTTTAATTATTCATTGAGGAAGATACCGTGGCTATCACCATTGATATTTTTTCAGTAGCATTTCTAATTTTTCAAAAATGTATTTTCATCACTTCTAGTGTCACACTGTAAATAGGAGGAAAAGCATTCGTCATAACACCTTAATATTTGAAATGCAAACTATTATATCACACACTTTTGGTAATTCCACTCAATTCTACTAAAAATAAAAGTAGCACACACTTTTGCTAAACTTTGTTCCAAATATCATCATTTTTTTAGAAAAGAAATAACTCAAAAGGTTTCTAGTCCAAAATCTTATAAACTGATCAAATATGTTCATAAACAATATGATAACAAAACCAAGATTAAACAAAACAAAACAAAGATAAAATTGAAAAGAGAAATAGAAGCAAAAATTAAGTTCATACTACTATTCAAAACATGAAAATAGGCCATGATTATATAGATTTTGAATAATAGTCCAAGAGAACTGTAATGGTGACAGGGGATTTTAGTAAGTTAATAGTAAGCTTGCTCAAGTTGCTATTTTGTTGACCCGGGTCGATAATCTTCCATCACTCGAGTAACACACTTGAACCTCATGTTTGTATAGAACACTGCAAATACCAGTGGCCTACTGAAGATTTATGGCATGGAACAAAAAAATTAAGATACATAACACAACCTTATCCTTTTTACTCCCAAATCTTTAATTTATCTAAAGAGAGGAAAAATAGGATGTTACCTGTTATCATGTTACTTTTTTAAAAGATCACTTGGAGGATAAAGTCATATGTACCCGATCAATGCTCTCAAAGATAGAAAACTAAAGAAACGTATGGCAACTTGATCACTTCTCATACATGAATACTCTGTTCATTATTTTCATCAGCAAATGATATCAACCACCTTCTTAACTATCTTAACGGGGGCTCCCAACTTTCCAAAAGTGAGTGATTTAATCAGCCGGAGGTCATTTTTATAGGTCATTATTAATACTCAATAGGTCATTCGGCAAGCACTAAAATTAATAGAGAGGTCATCTCTTTCGAGAAAGACTTAAGATTACACTGGGTGACATCCTCTATGATTGAGACCCCACATTTTTATTCGAGAAATTTGAATTTTGATTATATATAATGTCATGTCCTACGATCAGAGTGCCAAATTAAACCCCATATTATCACTCGATAGTTTATCTAATCAATGATATTTAACCACACTTTAGATCTCTCGATAATTTATTCGAGAAAAACAGTCAATCAAAAACTTGAGTGGACCAAATCAAAGTAGGATACTTAATCAAATGCCAAAATAAAATGCATTAAATAAGAGCATAAGTAACTAAAAGATCTCTTTACATACCATGAGTAGTCTGGTAGATTTGTCCATTTCCTTGCATTTGTTGGACAACCAAACTCAATCAATCTATAGTTTCTACCGAGCATCTGTCCTGCTATAAAAAGCCAAGGTATCAATAGTTTCTACCTCGACACCAACTGAACTTAAAAATAACAACAACATGAACACTAAACCAATCAAATGGAGATACTTGGCTTTTGAGTGTGTTTGATTTTGCAAAAAAAAATTGTGCTGAGAACTGAACTTAAAAATTATAAAGAAAGAATATGTAACAAATTCAAATGAACCTCCATTGAAGCAATTGTTTTGATCCATATATCAACAATATCTTTAGCAACTTCTTTAGGAACCCAGTTCAAAAAACATGCTCTTATAAAAAAAACAATCCATCAAGATAAGCACTAATTACAAATTGAAACCTTTTAACCCCACATGCGTACCCAACAGTTTCAATAATATATACCGACCTATGAAGATAATATATACCGAACTTATTTGGGGATTTTAGTTTGACGCACCAAAAACCTTAAATAGCACAAAAATAAGAACACTCCATCAAGTTAAATAAATATTTTTGAAATACAATTAATCACTCCATCTAGAACAAATAAAGGAGAATGATTAGGGAGAAGACATACACTGGGGCCTTTTGTCGAACATGTTATCTCAACTGAACCTTCATCATACCTAACAATATTTATAGAAGAAAAAAAATAATAAAAATGAAGCCTAAAAACTTAAAATATGAACAATTAAGACAGTTAAATGAAATAAAAAAATGAAGCCCAAATGCTACACAATGGGTGGATTATAAAAAATAAACTCAAGCCATAACCAACACCTATGGGTTTCCTCGTGTTGTAAGAGTTGTTCTCCAAAGAATAAATGAAAAGGATTTGCATTTGTCTTTACCCACCGAGAACTTCCCATCTATACTCTGCCCACCGAGAACCATAAGTTCAAACAGTTGTTTCCAACGGGACCCTGAAATTCCAAACATTTGTTTGTCATTACATCCATCTTATACACATTTAATAATGAGAACTAATCTATTTCAAACCAAAAAATATTGATTGATTTTCTTCTCCCATACTTTCATTGCTTTTCAAACCAAAAAATAATGAGAACTAATAATTTCGTCCTTTGAGTTTACCTCCTACTCCCGATGTTCTTTTTTCTATCCCGATATCCTTTCCTGCGCAAAAAAACAAATTAATTTGGTAAGTGAGTAATGTTATTTTCCATTAAACAAAAATATTTTAAGATAATGGAAAACTCGTACCGATAACAAAGGTTCTTAACAACCAAGAGTAAATATCATTAATCTTCGTACAAAACATAACCCAATATCTTTAATTTCAAAATATACACTTCATAAGCATATCAACCATAGTGCATACTGGTATCTTTCCCTGAGCTTCAACCAAAGCATTATATCTCTATGTTGTGTGTTTGAACCCTTTTAAATTCTCAGCCCCAAAATACCTTTTAGGCCAATAAAACACAAATTGTGATCTAAATCACACCAATCAGAACTGAAAACAAAGCCCCTGCCATTTCGAAAAAAATAGAGAAATGAGAAAAACATATCTTACCAAATAAACAAAATTCAAACATTTCACCTACGAAAAGAGATAAGACCTTAACATGAAAATGAGATAATAATATTACCATTGAACTTGTAAACCTAAAAACCAAAATATAAATATCACCCAAAATTGATGCCCTAATTAACACCCACCCAGCAAATCCAATAGCAAGGAGAACTACAAAACCAATGGCGGCAACGTTGAGGTGAGGGTGGCGGCTATGAGGTGAGGGCGGCAAATGTGTGAGAGGTTTGTATTCTGAGGGTTTGGTTTGAGGTTTGGCTTAAACAACTAAATAGACATATGTTAGAACTGCAACAACTAAAATCAAAAACCCGCCAAAGAGATTTTTGATATGAAAAAAACTGATCATCCCAATCACTTGAAACCAAAATTTACACATACACATACAATAGTCAGTGGTTGCTGCGAATTTGCTCCATCTCAGTGGCTATATACATACACATAAAATAATCAGTGGCTGATCCAATTCACATCCGTTGTATTCATGGTTTCAAATATAGGTTTGGGGATACGCAATGAAAGTATTATCGGTGTAACGTTTTCCAGAATATTAGACATGTGTCAACCAAATCAAGTAATCACCCAAGAAAAAATTAGTGGAAGACATGAGACTAAAAACAATTAAAAGAAGAACAAATGTAGCAGAAAAACAGAACATATTAAACAATATACCTGTGATGACGATCTGCCACGACCAATAACAACCACTTATACTCACAACTCAAGATCCCTAGCTTTCAATAATAATTTGGTGAACATAAATTATAAGAGAGCAGTCAAATCTTTAAATCATAAGAAAAATGGGATTTCGAATTTTTCTAACAATACTATGTAATACAATAAATAGACAATCACCACCAACATCATCAAAAAAATAGTAGAGAGTTCAGGAGATTCCCAAAGTGCATAATTACTTTAGTCAACCAAATCAAGTACCTGTAAAATTAAATCAAGTGGTTATTCAGGTAAAATAATAGAAATCGAGGAATACAAATATAAAACAGAGATCCAATACAACATATATCTGCATATATATTTGTATATATGCATATATCTGCATATATATATGCATATATCTGCATATATTCATATATATCTGTTGCATATATGCACATATATGCATATATATCTGCTACATATATGGATATTGTTTCTGGCTCTGCTCAGCAAGCGACCGTATTTGCCATGTGCATTCGAGGATAGTTTATCTAGGGTGGCATCTAAGGTAGTTCCTGTTAGTACAAACAGAAATAAAAAAGAAAAAGAATTCAACTTGAAAACCCAAAAACTTAAAGTGCAAATATCCAGAAACACAAATAAGGTATTCATTTTCTCTGCTTTATCAACAACCATTTGCCATATTAACTTCGAATTTTACAATCAATAATAATTTTACAATCATTCTCTCATAACGCCAGCACAGGGCTTTGATCTCTTCCTCAACTTTCCTAATAAAAAGCGCTTCTACTTCTAGTATCAGAAAATCAATAACCTCGAACCCGAAAAATTGCGAAACCAAATAGGGTGACTGGATCAGAAGTTTATCTGCTTACATTGGCCATCACATGAATATTAAGAGCATAACAAATAAGATGATGAGACTCGGCAGTAACAAATGAATTAGTTTTTAGTTAATACAACCTTTGGTGCTATCAAATAATATAAAATAAATTAAGTGTTATATATATTCCTACGGATCTACAAAAGACGTAGTATCAAGGTGCAAAAAGATCAGCAAATAAAAAAAGTGAATGTCGGCATTTAGTCCCAATACAAATGGGGTTACATTTAACATTAAAATAGAAATTAGTAATCATAAATAATGATAGGTTTAAGAAATTAAAAGAATACAATGAATCTAATTACCTTTTCAAGGATGAAGTCCAAGATCTTAGGGCTAGATCTGCAAAAAAAAAATACAAACCCAAACATATAAGAATCTTACCAACGTTAGAATGAGAACCCAAAACCTTAGAACTGAAGCACCCAATGTTAGATCTGCAAAAAAAAAATGTTAGATCTAAAAATTGAAACCCCACGCGTGGTGAGGGCAGCAGCGTGAGGAGGGTGAGGGTGAGGGGGCATAGAAGAGAGGAGAGGAGGAGGAGGCGACTGTGTGGAGAGGACGGGGGAGGCTGTTTCATGAGAGGGATGGTTAGGAGAGAGAGAGGGGTAGGGTTTGGGAGAAGTGGGAGCAAGAGACGGCTAGGTTGGCCAAATGAGCGTAAGGAGAGAATGAGGAAATCAATCCCAACCCTTCAATTTTTACACGTGGCTTCAATCTCAACCACAAACTATGTCCCCAACTTATGAACATTAAAAACACCATTCCTCCTTATTATATAGATATTAGTCACTCATATATTATATATACTAACGACACCCCACATAAATTATATAGTGCTGGCATACTCTGCTATCAAGTCCCCGTACCACTCGTACTAAGGGAAATACTAGTTCGGAATCACTCTCGAACTGTATTAACACAATACACACATAATGGAGGCGAAGCATAGTTCTAAGTCACTAAGAGGTCAACACATACCGCTCACGTCTCTTAGGACCATCTGACTATCATTCTCAGATATCCTGTACCAAGGAATCATATGTTCTAGAGTACAAGTCAATATCCCCCATAAAGGTCCCATCGAGATAAGGATGTCCCTGCGCGGCAACCCCGTGATAGCAAGTAGCGCGGGTATGATTATTTACAATTAAAGTAATTAATATATGTACACAGTCACACGGACATATATAGATACATAATTTCCAATAAGGTTCTCCCATGAACCATAATTATTATTAACCGTATTTAGTACAATTTTACCCAATTATCTCGTATAAGGGATTCATCTCTTTTATTCCCACTTATAATTTATTCCTACTTATTTCTCATCTTTCGAAGTATTCTCTCTTACTAAATGAAATTTCAGTAGGTATACCCTTTCTAACCTTCTGGTCTAGGTCTTTCACAAGTCTCCCATTTCATTAACGAACTTATGCACAATCTCTAATGAGTATCGAAATTCCCCGTTAACCCATAATTTCATCCCATATTAAATTTCATTCAATGGAGTCTATTTAGACCCTATTGGCCATCTTCATAACCCATTATACTCCATAAATAATAATCATGGGTTCCTACGTATATAAATCGGATTAAACATAAAAGGGAAAAATATGTAGTTTTCCAGGAGGGGTCGATTGATCGAGGAAAGTGACATTCTTGGGTCGATCGATCGATCAAGCAGTTCTTGCCCAGAAACTACATTTTAAACCTACGGGTTTCAGCTTTCAAATCACTTCAAAACACCATTAATGATTCTCAAACTCCCAAACAACATTACCACTAGTTACATATACATATATACGTGATTCCCTATGTTAAACATGTCCAAATTCATCAAAGGTATGGAATTAAAGGGGGTAAATCATCAAATTTAACAAGAACCCTAATTTTTATAAAAGTTTCATTCTTTTCAATTATTTTTATAAAACTTTCTTCTAAAGTCATACAAATTCGTGGGTTATTCTCTACCTATGATTGGGATGTACAGAATATATTTATTTCCACCAAGACATGTGATTAAATCCTTAAATTCCTCAAATTCTTTTATTAAATATGTGTATGAAAATCCTAATCTAATATGGATGACACAATAACTAAAAGAAAATCAAGATAGATACTTTCCTGAAAATTCAAGGGTTTGATTTGTGGATGAAAAAGGTATGGCTGCGTTCCTCTTCATGTGATCTACGCTTTGGTGGTAGTGGCAGTGCAAACGGATGCTTTCTTAGCCTTGGATTGCTTAGAAAGCTTCCTACCATCTTCTCTAATGGTCGTTCTTAACTTTTGTGTTTGTTAGCCCTAAAAGTCTAACTCAAATGGCTGATATATCTAAGGGAAATTCGTGGGTTTAATTACCCAAAAATACAAAATGTCCAAAATACCCTCCCGGGATGCTAATTTCTAAAAATGCCCCAAGTCCCAAACTAAATCGCCGAGTATACTTTTCTAACTATTTCGACCCTTCCTAACATGTTGGCGCACTCGAAATGACCATACAGGCGACTTATAATTTATTCACTTTTAATAATAGTAATTTAGTCCCGACACAACACAGGCATGTCCCGACTTAAATTTCCATAATTGTCATTTTATTCACTCGTGACAATTTTAATAAAATCAATCTTTTATATTACTTTACTCATCTAGTAATATTAAAAAAATTCTTAATAATTACTAACTCTCGTCACACTAGTAAATATTTAAAATAATTTTCGGATCAGTATTAAATTAATATCTCAATTTAAATTTAATAAATCCCGAAATTAAAAGCCATAAAAATACGGGGTATTACAGATACTACAACACAACTATAAGTTGGCATACATGATAGTAAAAATTGAATGAAAAAAAATCTAGGACAGAATAGAAATGTGTTAAAAATATCTGTACATAATAAAAATTTGTTACCACTCACCATTGTATAGAATACACATATTGCTGTAAATATTTACTATATTTACATAATTGCAAATGGTACTCTGTATGAGAATTATATTACTTGCATTGAATTACATTTTTTTTTTCATAAAACTGCAATGAAAGAATATATACGTGTAATTTTAGGTTAACGATTAAGCAAATATTCTCACAAAAGTTGATCATATACGATACCAAGTAAATATAGAGTGCTAATTCACGGGTTGAGCGTTGAAAGGCATGTTTATCAACATATAGGAGGGGGTTGTTATGTTACGTCTTCAACTTGACAATATAAAAGAACATGAACATGAGCATTACAGAAAGAAATCTAGTTGTGAAAACAATGTGCTTAGGTAAGATAGTTGAGGAACTCTGCAGTAATTTCTTAAGACTTTCTCAAAGATCGTTGAGAATCCAAAGAGCTTGACAATGTAGATGATCACTGAATCATCTATGGTGATGGCCTTTAAGTGTAGAATTGCACTTAAAATTTATAACAATATCAATAAAAGGAAAGGACGACCACATGTTCAATAACTATATTCTGTATCATGTAGTTTTAAACTTATAACATAATATGAATCACTAAATGTGATAGTTATATGTCACCGAACCTAATTAATACCCAAAAAATTCAAAATACGATAAATAACACATTCTAGAGTCACTTATAAGAAAACAGAAAAATGCCCACAACCTTATAGGATATAGTGTGGGATAGGGGACTGTATCAGAACAGTGGTAGTACCACTGTGAACATGCACAGTAGTAATAATTGCACTTGAATTTTCCATGTTTAGTCTGGCTCCTCATACCATGTTCTAGTCCCTTCTCAATGATATACTCATGAGAAAAAGGAAAGCTTTTTCATTTATTATATACTACCTTAAGGTATTTAATTGATAATTTCCTTGATTATTTGATTTCAATTTAGAAGCGGGGTAAGATGGAAGACAATCTTATCGAATTCTTCCCATCTATAAAGCGATCAACTGAAGGTTATCAAAACAGTGTTAAGAACACATATAACCTTGGATACAGATGTATAGTAAGACAATACAGATAGGAGTGTTAATAATATAGATATTACTTTTTTCATACAAAATAGAAATCACCGCATCTTACCTTAGAGATTGATGTTGGATTTTTAAACAGAAAACTTGATATTCATCTTGAAGAACTTACGCTTTCATATAATATTTCCAAATGGAGCATATTTTGTTGGTACAATTGAAACTTGACCCTACAAAATCCCATTTCCACTGACATTTTTTAATTTTAGTTAAATCTACTTTAGGTTCAACGAAAGCAATTGTAGGAACCTTGTGAATTCTAATTAACTTTTTTATTCTTTTAGAAGTAGGTCTATTTGCAGCCCATCTAACATTCCAATATTAGAAACTTATCATTGATACATTCCAAAAGTGGAATTTGTGGATACCTTAGCTTTGGACCTTGTAATTCTTCTAAAGAGAGGATCTTGCAGTGTAGTTTTTAGGCCTTTGAAACTGTTACTTCATAACTTCTGCTTGAGAACAAAATCTATGATCTACTTTAGTCTTATTTTTAGCTATTTCCTTCTCCTCCGTGTACTACGTTCACTTCTGAAAAAAAGTAGTAAAAAATTCTCAAGTTCTTCATACGTAGGAGCACCTACCAGACTTGTCTTCACTTTCATAAGCATAGATCTGGAAACACGGTAAACACACATGCGAACAATACCTGTTAAGAGAGAGAATCTATGCAGATAAGAGAGAAAGAGAGGGATGAGGTCTCGTACTTATTTCTATTATGAAATAAAACCATTAGTATTTGTAATCATAATGGAAAATTCCAATACATGTAATGACAAGACCCCACCATGACAATGTTGCTCAAAGCTTATTGAACCTATCTACTAATGTTTTTCAAAACAAAATGGAACAAATTCCGATTATGAAAAAACCCCATGTTTGTATGCATGTTATGAGCATATAAGCATATGCAGTGATAAATTATAGACCTTGAAGGTTGTAATTCCTTCTTTCTCTTTTCTTTTTTTCTCGGTTTGCTTTGGGTGATTATATTATGTGGACATAAATAGTGTACATAGTTTAAATCCAATAGGTGGAAATAATTTCCTCAATGGGAAAAATATTTCAACCAATTATATGATATTAAAAAAAGTAATGAATGAAGGTTAAAAGTTTGTTGCAAAGCAGTGGTAAACAAAAAGAATAGCAGCATGAAATCAATGTCATCTTATTGGAAACAAAGAATTGGTGCTACTCGTACCTTCATTCAATGTAATTGTTGCTGCTTGTACCATGCAGGCATCCACATTGGAATTTGATCGGCGAGCCATGTTGAGGTTAGATAGCCACATTGGATTCTGATTGGACTTGATGTCAGACGACCACGTTGGAATCTGATCGAGGAGCAAATTATTATGGGGGCGGAGTGTTTCCAACCTACCTATGTTTTGAATCTATAAAAAAGTTGATTGAATGAATCTTTAGCCAAAAATGATTGGTGTAATGCCTCAACTCAGATCATAAAAAATAGTATTAAATAGAGTATACCTTAGTACTAAAGTACAGTAACTATGCTGATCAATGTTAATTTAGGTTTCTCCAAGGATGGTTGATGCCTCTCAAGGAATATCGACTCAATGCTACTCAAGGTGAAGCCATTGGGAACTATTACCATGAGCTCAGATGTTAGTGCAGGCTATTTAGAGTTATGGACCAACAGCTCTACGTATGGGCACATCAGCACCACCACCAAAGCAAGTAGAGTCGATCAGTCAAGTCCCAATACAAAATATTAGCAACATTATCAACATATATTTAAAAGAAATGAATATGAATAAGATGAAGAAAAAACTGACTAAGATGCCGAAAATTAGAAGATAAAACCTAGGAATCATGGGGTAAACTGCCCTCATCTGGAATACAAAATTAAAAAACAAAAAATTATGTTACATTGGATAGATGATCTATTTTGAGAATTAGACTACATCATTACCTGAGTTTAATCATTTGGATTAATAGAGTACACCGGTATAAAATTCCATATCATAATTTGTATCATACGACATTTATAATAATTTACTTTTATTCTGGAGACATTGTTAGATGGTTTTAGCTTCATCAGAAAATTCATGAGCAAAATATTGGGCGGTACCAGTCTGTGAGTCGAAGAAGATGGTCACCACCTTCCTTTTACGATTGTTTACCACCACTAATGTTAGGCCAAAAAATCTTCCCCAAACCAACACGATGACACCGATTGAACCAACCTCTTACGAGCTCCAATGGTGCACATTCACAAATACTTATTTCAAGTTCATCAAGTACAAAGAATATTACGAGTAACTATGTTTAGAACCATCAATTTCAAGAAATGCTCCAAGTATAGAAACATTAGGTAATAAAATACAAACTTTGTTATTTTGAAACCCCTTAACGATTTCCATTCCTTTTCCTTATAATTATTAAGGGAAGAAAAACATTTGAAATTCAAAATAATAGGCTTCAAGTGAGAAATTGTCTCAACTGCAGAGACACAATCTAGGAGAAGTGTTACCGCCTCATTCATATCCCCTTCTCCCGAGTCTCCTTTTTGTTGCAATGAGAATATTTACAACTTAAGGGAAAGTACTTCATTCTCCAAACTAACTTAGATAGCTGACTTAACACTGCCATTGGTTGTACCTATACAAAAGCAAAATAAAATAAAGGATATGGATCACATAAACATTTTATCAAACACCTAAGATGTTATTATTTAAACATCTAAGTAAGTCATGATCGTTTATTAAATGTTGTGGAGAGTGAGGCGCGGTGGGGGTGGATTCTCATTTTAGGCAAAATAAAATATTGTATGGTATTTAGTCTCCAAATGCAACATAAATGTAGAAAAATAATATTCTGGGCGATAAACTAATTTGAAAATAAAATCAAAAATTAAAATAAAAAACTAAGCCTAAACCAAAACCATTTGATTCAGTAAAGAAACATTGGTGGTTGGTACTTCACAATTTTGAACTTTTACAAACTTAGAATGTAAATGAAAATGGGGTTACTCAATATTGCACATTCGTGTAGAAATCCGTATAGAATAAGATCACACCTAGAAATAGTGTACAATTAAAACACCAAAATACAGCCATGAATATTAAACAATAAACTAATTACAAATATATACAATAAACATATTGCAAATCTGTATAACAAACTAAACCAAAACCATTTAAAACGTAAACCTAAAATTGAAACTAAACCATTTGAAACCTAAACCTAAAATCGAATCCGGAACAACTGGTGTTCATGATATAGATTGAGATGAGAGACGAAGACAAATTTTATGGATGGATTTAGTTCAGATTGTACCTTGATTTTTGCGCTTGATGCGATTTTTTGGTAGATCCATTGTTATAAGATGATAATTTATGGCTATGGTTTCTCATGCGATTTTGGTTCCGCTGGCAGTGGTGGTTTTTATGACAGAGAAAGAAGCGTGGTACGAAGGATAGAGAAATGGGTTTACAGAGCACATGTGTCAAAGTAGAGTGATATCGTGTGAGGGTGAAAGCACCCCTTTTTTGTTGTGTTACAAAAATACCTCTTTATATTTGAATTAAAGTAAAATTTTAAGAGTAGAAAAAGGGGGGAAAGGAAATTTTAGTAGGATAAAATTGTAACTACAATTGAAGTATAAAATGAGGTGTGGTAAGGTACATAATATTATTGTGTAAATATTGATCTCACCATTCATCCAATGCCCTGGTGTCTAAATCCTCACCTCTAATTATGTTATCAACTTATGGAATAGTAAAACTATTCTACTCCTTATTTATATATATATATATATATATATATATATATATATACACCTTACCCAAAATGTTCAAAATTTAATTTCTATATATTATCCCAACTTTTTCGTATAATGATTATTTCTCTTAGAATTTATGTGTTTTCTTATAGAGAAGCCTATGGTATTGAGTTGTTTTAAATTATAATATATTATTTTTAATGTTGATTTACAACCGCCGCGCATCACGTGGAACTACATCCCAGTATTTTAAGGTTTTAGTAATTTCTTCCTCTTTTCCTAGACGACCAAGGAATAAATATTCTTCATCATTTTTGTCTAAACAGAAAACAAAGAAATTGAATCTCAACTGCTCATATTTCTTTTCCCTTTTGTTAATATTTATTACACAGAAATCACTAAAACTTCAAAGATATTCTATGATCATAGTATGCGCCATATATATATATGTACAAAAGTCTCTTGCCAAGATACCTTATGGTGCAGACCTCAGTACATATTATTTTTTTAAAAGAGTAAAAAAAATGATTTTTTTTATGGATGCTTCTCATAGTTCTTTTCCCTTTTGCTCATATTTATTAATAAGAAAATCAATAAAACTTCAAAGATATTCTATGATAACAGAATTTTATCAGTAAAAATATGGGGTATTACATACTTTCCCATAATAATAGAATTTTATCCCGAAATTCAGAAATGCATAAAAATGCGTGATCATAGAAATTTAGAAATTCCGAAATTCAGAATTTTATGCGCAAAAATGTGTGATCGTTATCTAGAGTAACTCTAGATAATGATCATGCATGCCATCCTCGCGCTCCCAGGTTGATTCCTTAACTTTATGGTGCCACCACTGAACACGAACTAGTGTTACTATCTTCGACCTCAACTTCCTCTCGCTACGGTCTAGGATAGAAACCGACCCCTCCTCATAGGAGCTATCAGGATCTAAGACGATCTCCTCCAATGCAATGTGAGTATGTGCCAAATCATTCCGAAGAAATCTCTTGAGCGAAGAGATATGGAACACGTCATCGACCCTATGCAAGTTCTCTGGTAACCCAAGTCTATAAGCAACTGGCCCAATCCTCTCGATAATGGGGAGTGACCCTACATACCTAGGAGCTAACTTTCCCTTATTCCGAAAACGCATAACTCCCTTCATAGGACACACCCGAAATAACACCTGATCCCCAATGTTGAACTCTCAGAAATATCGTTTGGCGTCAGCATAGCTCTTATGTCGATCCTGAGCAACCCGAATACGGCTCCTTATCAACTCTATCCTCGCCGAAGTATCCTGAATCACCTCTTGACCAAGTAGCTTATTGTCTGCCACCTCTAACCAACATGCTGGGGAATGACAAGGTCTATCGTATAGTGTCTCGAATGGAGCCATATCGATAGTAAACTTTTAGGAATTGTTAGCGGCAAACTCCACCAGTGGAAGGTACTGCTCCCAGCCTCCGCCAAAATTAATGATGCATATACGCAACATGTCCTCTAACATCTAATTTATTTGCTCGGTCTGATCATCCATCTGCGGGTGATAGGCTGTGCTTAGTCGTAACTCCGTACCCATCGCCTCCCGATAACTCTACCAAAATCGAGACACAAATACCTTATCTCTATCAGATATGATATTGAAAGGCACTCCATGGAGTCTCACTATCTCTACTATGAATATCTAGGCGTACTATCCCGTGGTGTAATCTGTCCTGGCTGGCAAAAAGGGGGCTACCTTGGTCAGCTGATCCACTATCACCCATATCGAATTGTGACCCCTCTATAATGTAGGTAATCTTGTGATTAAGTCCATTGAAATGCTCTCCCATTTCCACAGAGGAATCTCTAATGGCTGTAGAAGTCTCGTCGGTCTCTAATGGTCCTCCTTTATTAATAGACAAGTGGCACATTTCGAGATGAACTCGACAATATATTTCTTCATCTCACTCCAACAGTAATATCTACGCATATCCGGGTACATCTCATTCCCACTAGGATGTATCGCAAATCATGAACCGTGCGACTCTATCATCACCTTGTGTTGCAAGTCTTCTCCCTCAGAAATAACCAATTATCTATTGATATGTAGGCCCCCATATGAACCCACGGTATAAGACTCGGCCCCCTCTGCTAGAAGTTGCACTATCTGAAAGGATCAGTTAACTGAGCCGTACTACTCTCATAATAATTTGGGGCATAACTATAATCACAGACATGAACAATCGTGCCACCGCATCCTAGTGTCCTAACTCCTTCCATTTCGTTTTCCAGACCTCAGCAACCTCACCTACTGGCCTATGGCTCAACACGTCTGCTACCACGTTAGCCTTCCCTGGGTGGTATTGGATATAAAAATGGTAATCCTTCACAAACTCAAGCCATCGACGCTGATGCATATTTAACTCCTTCTGTGTGAAGAGGTACTATAGTGACTTGTGGTCCGTGAATAAGAGAAATTTCTCCCCCAGGAGGTAATGTCTTCAAATCCGAAGTGCAAACACGATTGCTGCTAAATCCAAGTCGTGGGTGGGGTAATTCCTCTCGTGAGGCTTAAGCTTACGTGAGGAATAAGCTATAGTGTGATCCTCCTACTGAAGTACACCCCCAAGTCCTAATATGGACGCATCAGTGTAGACTAGATACTCCACTACCGGCCTGGGTAATGCTAACACGGGTGCTGAGGTTAACTTGTCTTTCAACTCATAAAAGGCTAACTGAAAGGCGTCACTCCAGATAAGTGGCACCCCTTTGTGAGTCAGGTGTGTCAACGGACCCTCTATCTTCGAAAACCATCGAATGAACCTCTTGTAGTACCTGACTAAGCCGAAGAAACTGCGTATCTTGGTCGGTATCGTGGGCTATCCCCACTCCCTCACCTCTGGCAGCTTCCCCGGATCCACGGATATCCCTCTGTCAGAGATGATATGCCCAAAAAACTGAACCTACTTTAGCCAAAACCCACATTTATCGTTTTTTGCCTACAACTCATGCTGGCGCAGTGTCTGCAAAACTTGCCTCAAGTGCTCGGCATATTCCTCCTCGATCTGCAAGTAAACAATAATGTCTTCTATGAAGATGATGACAAAATGGTCCAGGAACTCTCTGAAAACCCTGTTAATTAAGTCCATAAACACGACTGGGGCATTAGTTAGCCCGGAAGGAATAACCCTGAACTCATAGAAACCATATCTCGTCAAGAAGGCAGTCTTCGATACGTCCGACTCCCTGATGCGCAACTGATGGTATCCTGATCTCAAGTCGATCTTCGAGAAGAAGGAAACTCTTCTCAACTTGTCGAATAAGTAATCAATTCAAGGCAACGGATATTTATTCCGTATTGTGACTCAACTCTCGATAATCGACACATAACCTCAATGATCCATCCCTCTTCTTAAGAAACAGTACGGGAGCACCCCACCGTGAAGTACTCCTATGGATAAAACCCTTCCCTAACAACTTCTCAATCAGGTCACGTAACTCCCTCATCTATGCTGGAGCCATATGGTAAGGTGCGCGGGCTATCGGTCGAGTGACCGGTGCTAAATCAATGACAAAGTTCAGATCTGTACTCGGTGGTAACCTTGGAATCTACTAAAATACATCGACAAACTCTCGAATAATGGGAATCGAGTCAAGCGATACCACCACCTCCATAGAGGTCTCCTCCTCTATATAGTATAAATGAGTGGACGATCCTCGCTCAGAGCGAGGAATCACTACTAGGAACATCTCCTGACCGGGTATGAAAAAAACTATACTCTTACTAAAATAATCAATTATGGACTTATACCTGACAAGCCAATCCATACCTACAATCACGTCATACTCGAACATATCCAATACGAGCATGTCAGCGGGTAAGATAAACCTCCTAATATCTACACTCACTCCCCGATAAATAAAAGAAATAATAGAACCTCTACTCAATAGAGAATCCAGACAAGTAACCGTACTCTCATCCGTATCTAATAATCCCGTAGTACGAGTAAATATCATGGAAATAAAATAGCGTGTGGCCCCCGTGTCAAATAAAATACGCCCCAACGTTCTCTGGATGGAAAACATACCCTCAATCATGGGTGGGTCCTGTGGGAATGAGGTCTGGTGAATATTGTAAAGTCGTCCATATTGAAGATGCCCTTACTGAACTGGGATGGCTAAAATAGGTGGCAGTGCTGGCATCTATGGAGGTGCTGCGAGAGTTGTGGGAAATAATGATCTCTGGGGCTCCTAACGAGCACCCTGCTGCTGCTGTTGGCCTTTACCCTTCTGAGGGTAGTCCTGATGTTTGTGGCCAGTGTTGTAATAAGTGAAACATCTCCCTGGGAAAGGTCCTCCACTCTGTCCCTACTTTCCCAGGCCCTGATGATCGTTACCACCCCTCCCTTAGCCATTATGGCCTTATTGAACCTGCTGCTGGACCTAATGGCCGTGCTGACCCTGTTGGCCATGTCGAAAGACTCCCTACCTATGTCTAAAACCTCCTGACCAGAACCTCTTAGGATCCCCCTACTGGGAACCTTGATCACTGTGTCTATGCTGACCCTGAACTGTCTGTGCCCCACTGGCATCATTTCCTTATGTCTTGCCCTGCTGGCTGGACTCTCCCACTCTCTTAACCTCTGCCAGATGAAAATGGTGGTCCTAATAGTGGAGTGGGGGTGCATTAACCACGTTCGAATAGGAGGCCAAAGAAAGATTGTCTATCAAATGCTGGAGGATCCTCCATGTCAACCTATCCATAAAATGCTGAATCTTTTTCTCCTTAGTCAGGATTTCATCTGGCACAATGTTCAGAAGACTAATAAACTCTGCCTCATGTTTTGCCAAGGTCTTTCCCTCCTGCTTTAAGTTCACGAATTTCCATCTCATCTTTGTCTGAATAGCTGAGGGGAAATATTTACTGTCGAACCGCACCCAAAAGTCTCAAATTGTGAGTGTGTCTCTCTCCTCAGTGGTGGTAATAGACTCCCACCAATGCAGTACTTCTCCCACTAACTTGAATATGGCCAGTATCTGACTCTGCACCTTCGTGCACTCATGCATCCTCAAATACCTCTGGATATCCTTTTTCCATTGGCTTTCTACCACCACATCGAAGCTCCCTGTAAACTCCGAAGGAGGCACCTTCTGAAAGGAATCCCTACCACGTTCCCAAGTAGATGGGGAAGGCCTGGGCCTAAACTGGAGCCACCATCGGTGCCTGAGGTGATGCCTGCTGCACAACTGCCAATGTCGCATTTACAGCCTGAGTTACAATGGCGACAACTTTCATGGCATTCATCACATCCTGAGATGGTGGAGGCTGAGGCTCGGGCTGGGCATCTTTGGGAACTCTTTGTGCACGTCGAGGAGGCATCTAAAAGGAGAGAAGAATTTCATAAGTCTATAGTTATTATCTAAAATTAGCTAAAGAATGTAAAATGCATAAAGAGTACAACAATCCTAAAATATAGGGCTCTATATCAAAGGACACTATGCGAAAACATAACAAGGCATACAGATCCTAAGGACATTACAACCTGATGCATTGATACCACCTAAAACACCCCACCTAATTAAATATCGGGTGATCAGTCCTCTATAAAATTAAAACAGAATATCCGGTTGGTACCGATTATGCATCACTTTCGAAAGTCATTAATTTTATTTAATAAAATCTATCCACCTAATATTTAAAAGGGTTGATGTCAAAATTTTATCTTCATATTAATCATCATATAAAAAGGGAAATATTTATTCATCACCATACATCACAATAGCAATAAGCAAAGAACTAACTTAGTTTAAATAAAGAACTGGAGTAAACATTTCCAATCAAAATACCATACAATAATCCAAATACAAGAAATCTAAGTCTAATAATAGAATCCATCAAATCTAAATCTCTGAATGTAAGAAATGAGGGAAGACATGTCCAATTGAAAAAAATGACTGATATATGAGGAGAAATAGACTCAGAAGCGTTTACTAGTAATATCCTGTAGCTTCCATAGCAGCTACAACTCGACAGTTGAAAGGAATCTCCTAAGTCTGGTGTCCCTGTGGCTGAGCACCTAAAAATAATAAAACAAGAAGAGATATTTACTGAAAAATGGGTCAGAGCCCGAGTAGAAAACAGTTTAAATATAGAAAGTGTTTAAATTGATTAATTAGCACAACATTAATCAAATTAACTTAGCGTACTCACTTGAGATGCTCACCTTTCCTCTAATGTGCACATCGAGCGAGCCTAGCTACCCGTACTAGTCACGATACTCTACCTGACTATACATAATACAAATTCTATACCATATATAATATTTAAATATCTTGAAGACAATATACCGCAATTATTTGGAGATTGGTTTAAAGATACTTTAATTCATTCTCATAGCATTCTTAATACACAACTGGTAATTCACTAAGTATATACTTTAATAATGTAGCCAATATGGGGCACAAAATAGGAACTCAGTATACATATATAAAATTTCACTATGTATACATACAAATATATCAATACTGCACCCATGGTTAAGAAACCCCTGGTGCTGGGCATACTCGGCAATCTAGTCCCATTGCAACGCTCACGTATAAAGGACAACATGTTCAATCTCTCAAGAACCAATCAAACATATACACATATTAGAGGTGAACATAGTCCCAATCCAATGGGCTACGCATATATGTACGCACCCATACGACCGTCATCACTATCATTCTCATAGATAGCCCATACCTAGGTTCCATGCTCTAGTGGTATGACTCAAAATCCCCCAAAGGCATACAAGATATGGTCGTCCACAACGCGTTAACCCCCGTACGATAGTCAGTATCTAGGTATATCATACACGTGATATTCCAAGTAATAAGCATGCACATAACTTATATACATTAATAAGTATTCACATAACCCAAATATTATAATCCGTAAGTAATATTAATGCCATTACTCTGCACGATATTCGTATATATATAGCCTCTTTAGGACTTAAATTCTCTCCTAGGTTTTCACACAAATTCAATACCCAGAGCACCATTACACCCTTAATTCCCTAAAACTTTGGAATTTAAGTCACCCGTTACTCACATCGGTTGATACACTCGCTTGGATAACCCTAGGATGGTTTTTAACTCGACCAGACCCTAAAAACCCATTATGGAATCTCAGTAGAAGTTCCAGGATTCTCGTTCGAACAAACTCAACAACTCGTTAGAGAGGTCATTAGAAATGTCGTTAGAAGGTTCGTTCGAATGAGGTCATTCGAACAACCTGGGCAGGTCTTCGAACGAGAACTCCAAACAGACCCAGTTCTTCCAAATTTCGCTTTTTCTCAACATTTTCATACTTCAATATCATTTCAAACTCAACCCAATCTTAATGTAATGTTCCTACACTATGCCTAATCACCCTAAGATACTTTCTACTATAAATTAAAGGTCAAATCCTTAGATACTCAATTGGAATTCAACAATCTCTTCACTTTTAAATGAGTCTCTTAAGTATGAACCCATAATTTTAATTGTCCAAAACTCTTATTATAATTCGTTATTAAGACATAAAATTCCCAGATTTTAATAGTCTAATAAAGGGAAAAACCTCTACATGCATATCCATCTCCTATTTATAAGGTTTCTTCACAATGCAGTCTAATTAAACCTAAGTTTTTCATTGCACCAAGTTTATATCATCAAACTTAAATTAACAGGAACAATATATTCTAAAAGAGGAGCAAGATAAACACTTACCTCAGAATGAACTTCTAGTTCTCGAACTAAAATTACTATAGGAACAATCCTCTTGACACGATCTATGCGCTGGTGTAATTTTTGCTATGAAAGCTTGAGTTCTTGGCTTAGGTCTCAAATGGAGTCTTCTTCCTTGGTTCTCTCTCTCTCCCTCTCTCTCTCACGTATGTTGAAAATTGACAATCACCTCTAACCCACGTTGCCTTTTATTAAAACCTAATTTTCGTCAATTTAATTACTTAAAAATCCCAAAACACTAAAATACCCCCCCTGGGATGTCATTTTGGGCTAAAATTCCCCAGACTCCAAATATAACACCCGGGTAGTGTTTTATGACTATATCGACCCTTCTGGGCACATTGGTGCACTCAAAATAGTCGTTCGAGTTACATAAAAGTAATTTAACTTTTTAACCCCCCAAATACATACTAGTGACCCAACTCATAAGTGCGTCCCAATTAATTATATCATGACTACCGTGTATCTCATCCAGGCCATAATATTATTTCTAATAACTACTGACATTCGTCACGCTAGTAATTATTACCATTAAATCGGATTAATTACAAATTAAATTTCCTCCCTTTAAATTAATTAATCCCCATTTTCCATAATTTCATAATAAAATAAATATGCGTAAAAATACGGGGTATTACAACATATATGAAAAGTCACTCCCAAAAATAATTTATATGAAAAGGAAAATTAATTGTATCAATGGTCATATTCAACATTAAACCTCGGCCTCTCCTTGGGTACAATATTTTAAGACCTAAATCAAAATAAATATGAAATATATCAAATGTAGTTTCTTGAGCTTGGCCAAATCAATGGCTACTTGTAGGTTAGAGGGCTGGAACAGTTAAAATCCACTCCCGACATGATCTTGTTCAACTTCAAGTTTAGTTATTCAACCTTTTCCATGAGCCTATCATTTGTAAACATTACAAGCAACGCATTCTCAATTGTTTAGCTTTTGATCAATGGTAAGTTGATGACAACAACTTTTCCAATTTGTAGCCCATGCTATAGCAGTGATTGTACACAATGTGAAGTACCCACTATTAAAACTAAATGAATAAATGTAAAAGGAGACACATGTAAGGGTCAGTAAAGTTCCACCATGTTCAGTGCATGTCCTTACCATGTCCTTGTGTCTCCGTTCCATTTCCCTCACGTCCCCATTATGTCTCCCACCTAATTTGTCCAACATGTCATATGGAAAAAGTTGGACACATATCCATGGTGTAACATATGCCTCTCCGTGTACTAGAGTATCCGACATTTGTATGAAGTCCTCTAGTGAAGTACCCATGCTTCAAAGTGTGTATGTTGAATTAGTAGAAGTTGGATCTGCTGTATCTCATAGCTTAGTACTCGATTTATGGACACCGATCAGTACTCAAAGTTTTGCGAGGAAGAAGATATAAAACTTTAGCGAACCCATAATATAAAATCTGAACACCTAAATTAGAAGTCAATATATTTAACATCAAGCTCCAAACCTCCTTGTCTAAATATTTTTAATGCTTGTATGTTTTGAACCCACTTGATTTGAGCAAACGCACCTGATCGTCACCAAATATGTGCTCAAATATGCATTCAGTAAAAATCATGAATGATCTAGTGGTTTCAATATGACCCGAACACCATTATTGCAAGGGGAACTAGTAAGGGGACTCAACTCCACTATTACCATCTATTGGTTCTTCCCTGTTACAAAATATATTAGAGTACATGTGGCAAAATGTATACCCTTTGATTACTTTGACAAGAAGAGATAAGATGGTGAATACATTCGGTAATGAAGCCTTGTGACTGAAGTTGAGAGGTACTTGCTTAGAAAAATTACTTTTACATATTAAACCATGGAACCAAATTCATGTACATATGTAAAATTACACCAAAGTTGAGTGATAATAGCACCAACACGCCTAAGAAGCTCCTTACTGAATTAGAACATTAAAGATTTGGTCAACATTGCTTTCCAATATGTACTTGCAAAGAGTAATATACACATCAAGACTCTCAAAAAATTAATGGTTTCAATGCTAATTGTAAGGACATAATTCAATAAATGTCCCGATAGATTCTAAGAAGTTTTCTTTTTCCCTAGATCACTGTTTATATGTCTAATGCCACTACATAAGGCACGTTCTGACATTACGTCCTCTATTCAAATTCCAGGGTTCAAGAATTTTTCATATCCAACTAGTATCCCACATCGGCCTCAACGAATTCACGTTCCATGATTTTAGGCCCAAAATGCAAGAGGTATACTAGTGAAGTCAAAATAGGGAAATATGGCTTGATAGGGATATTCAAGGGAATTTTCGTAATTTTACAGCCATAGTCCGAAGGACCGGCCAACTGGAATGTTGAAGAGCTTGCCATAACGAAGACACTGGAAGAAATGACACCTTATTTCGAGCTACGGTTAAGAAGTTATGGCCTTTTGAATTTAGGGAAAAATTCTTTAAAAAATCCAAGATTTTTTCTAGGTGTTCAAACCTTTGGGCCAGTCCTTGTCCCCGAACCCAGCCCGAACAGGTTCGGGGGGAGGGGGGGGGAACGGGTTCGCAGGGACCCCAAACCGGTTTCGGGGGGGGGGGGGAACTGGTTCGCAGGGACCCTGCACCGGTTCGGGTCCCCTATAGGCTGCAGATTCCAAATGAAAAAATGGTTGTCTCCACTCAAAAAACTTTTCCAACACTTTGAGCATAATCCGGCCATGTTTCCTCCATGTTTTATGAAAGGTGTTTTGTGATCCCTAATCCCTCCTATATAATGTACTCTTCCTCTCCCATTTAAAGTACACAACATACACACATCATAGACACATTTTGGAAGACTTTCAAGAAGTCATTTACACTCTTTTGGTGTATTTTGTGGAAAACCCGATTTCTTCTTCATTGTTGCCCATCTGGAATTCTTGCGGGAGATTCTAGCCGACCACATCGGAACCGAGACCTACGGGTATTTTCATATGTCACACTTATTTTCGTTATAATCCGTGTAAACTATTCTTTGCGAATTATAGTGAAAATAATATGGTTTTGCCCTGCAAGGATTTTTCTAGATATGTTGTGTCACATGCTATATTTATTTTAATTGATAAATCATCTAGATACATGTTTTAGGATTTAATTGAAAAACGTTGTTTAATTAAATAATTGTTGTATTTGAACAAAAGCGCACTGTTCAAATTGGTATCAAAGCCAATTACACAATATACTGTGTAATTTTTTGCAAAATTTTTCTAAGATATCAATTTTCTGAAAAAATTTATTTTTGAAAAAGGGTGTGTTCAATGGAGAAATTATATAATAAAATGCCAGTTTTTGACGGGTCAAACTATGCTTACTGGAAAGCCCGCATGAAATCTTTCTTAAAAGCCATAGATGAACGTGTTTGGATTTTAGTAGAAAAAGGATGGACACCTCCCTCCGTCACTGCTAATAACGTAACTAATCTAAAATCTGTGACTGATTGGACTGAAGAAGATTTTAAATGGTCATCTTTTAATTCTAAGGGTTTAAGTGCTATTTCCGGATCCATCACTCCTGACGAGTTCTGAGGAATAATGACGTGCTCTACATCAAAAGAGGCAAGAGATGTTTTGCAACTCACCCATGAAGGAACTAATGTTGCAAAAGAATCTAAACTGCAAAATTTAACTACTCAATTCGAAACTATCACCATGCTTGAGACTGAATGTTTTGATGAATTTTATGCTAGGTTATCTGATATTATTAACACTAGTTTTAATCTTGGTGAACACATTCCTAATGCTAGAGTTGTTAAAAAGATTCTAAGATCACGCCCTAAGCGTTTTATCCCTAAAGTCACTGTGCTAAATTCTATAGGAAATTTAAACACGCTTAAATTGGAGGAACTTGTAGGAGACTTACAAACTTATGAAATTTATATGTTTCCTAAAACCTTCAAACTGAAAGATAAGGGTATTGCACTTAATGCTCAAGCTATAAAAAGTTAGGATTCGGCAAGAAAGAGAGTTGAATCATCTAGAAAAAGAGAAATAGAAACGTCAAATTCTGAGTGTGATTTTGATTTAGATGATTTGGCTTTATTTGCAAAAAATTTCAAGAAAATTCTCAAATTCAAGAAAAATGAAAATTTCAAAGATAAAAGGATTTTTGAGAAAAACAATAAAAAGGAAAAAGGTTTTAAATACCCCCCTAAAGATGGTGAGAGATGATATGAGTGCGACGGTAAGGGATATAGAGATTTTGAGTGTGCAACTAGACTAAATAGACTTGCAAAAGAAAAAAATAAAGTTGTCCTAAATGCTACCCTTAGTGACGACAGTGAGATCGAGTTGGTGGACTCTGGAGATGAGTCACCGCATGAATGTAACTTCACCGCATTCATGGCTAGTCATACGTCTAGTGCTCCACACGACGATGAGGATGCTACTTCCCAAGGACTCCTCGACAGTGAGAACGATGTGAGTGAGGGGGAGGATGATGCATGTGAGAGCGAGTGTAATCTTCAACGCGCCTATGCTGAATTATATAATGAATCATTTAAAACCAAAAAGCGTAACAAAACGCTAGTTCTTAGGATCACCGCTTTAAAAGAAGATTTGGAAGAAGCGAGAGAGAAAGAATCCTCCACCTGCACTACCTTGAGAGAAAAAGAGTCTGCCTTTATTGAGAAAGAGAGTATGTTTAGAGAGAGAGAGAATGGTTTTAAGAAAGAGATAGGGGAATTGACTAATCAAGTGGCTAGTCTTACGAGTGAGCTTCATTCCCCCATGGAAACTCAGAAGAAACTTGAAGCCCTTGTTACCCAGCTTACTCATGATCTTGAGAGAGCTCGAAAAGTCAAGGTTCAAATCGAGGACATATCTGGAAAGATGGGAAAGATGATCCTCGGCCCCGCTTTAGGTTTTGGTGATAGGCAAGGAATTGGTTATGAGGGTGCCACTACATTTCAAATTGCACCTGAACCAATTCTTGAGTTTACTACAACTCCATATGGCCATCGTTAAAAACCACGTAGGAGAATTCGACCAAGAAAAGAAAACCAAGGTCCACTTAATACTGTGTTCTTTTGTACTTATTGCAAAAGAAATGGACACCTACGAGAGTTTTTCTATAGTATGGGTCGGACACGACTTACTACTGCTCCGCCACATCATTCTAATGATTTTACCAATCTAAGAGAGCGTGTTGAGTTTTTAGCTGCTACATCACAGAGTTTGATGGAGGAATTCCGATGGATTTCTTTACCGTCAGTAAATGCTTCTCGCATCCTAGCTAAAACTAACAACAACAAGGGTATACAAAAGGTTACCACATCTTGGGTGCTTAAGAATGTAGTAATGGCCCTTGTTGTTCATGTCGCTCTCAAAGAGCATAATACCTCACAGTGGTATTTTGATAGTGGTTGCTCCAGACATATGACAGGTGATGACTCATTTTTTACTCACCTTGAGGATTATAAGGATGGAAGAATCACCTTTGGAGATGGGAGAAAATCTAGCATTGTAGGAGGAGGTACAATTATTTTACCAGGATTTCTTAAGCTAGAAAATGTTTTGTACGTCAAAGGTTTAAAGGCAAACCTACTTAGCATAAGCCAGCTGTGTGACGATGACTTTGCTATAAAATTTGACCCCGACGTGTGTAATGTCTATAATCAATTCGGTAAACTTTTAGTGCAAGGGGTGAGGACAGAATATAACTGCTATAGGATTTTGCCCACATCCTCACTTGTCTGCAACAGCGCCACGATCACTCCTATGGATCTGTGGCACCAATGTTTAGGTCACGTGAACGTAAGTGATTTGTCACAATTAGCTAAAAAGGACCTAGTACGAGGCTTACCATCTCTTGGAAAGCCAACTTCCACTGTTTGTGGACCCTGTCAGATGGGAAAATAAATCCGCAGTCCCCACCGGAAGCTGCATTCCATTACCACATCCTGTGTGCTTGAGTTAATTCACATGGATCTTATGGGCCCTACTTGCACTAAGAGTCTGGGTGGTAAGAGGTATATCCTCGTGATGGTAGATGATTTCTCTAGATATTCGATTGTTGGTTTTTTGAGAGAGAAATTAGATGCTGTTGAATTTTTAATGACCAAGTGCCTTGTCTTGCAAAATTAGCATGGTGTCACTATTAACAGGATACGTAGTGATAATGGCACATAATTTAAAGAAGCCAAGGTTGATCTTTACTGTGACAGTCTTGGAATCAAACATGAGTTTTCTTCTGTGAAAACTCCTTAGAAAAATGGGATTGTTGAGAGAAAGAATAGAAAAATTCAAGAAATGGATAGATCTATGCTTCTAGGTCGTAAGGTTGATAGGAGATTTTGGGCAGAGGTAGTGTGTACTGCATGCCATACGGTGAATAGGGTGTACGAACGCCCACACACACTTAAGACGCCTTATGAATTGTGGACTAGAAAAAAACCCAACCTAGCATATTTTCATGTCTTTGGGAGTAAATGTTATATCCTATCGGATAGAGAGCAATTATGAAAGTTTGACTCCTGGAGCGACGAGGGAATATTGCTAGGATATTCATCAAACAGTAGAGCATACCGGGTTTTTAACCTGAAGAGCTCCAAGATTATGGATTCAATAAATGTCACCGTACAAGATGACGAACCTTCTACGTTTATTGATTCTAGCATTCAATGTGAGAATAAGGACTTTTCTAACAGTGATTTACTTGTCCCTCACTCACATTTTATGGACTCTACTTCCTGTGTTAGGGGACACACCTGCTTGGGTTCGAAAGAGCCATGATCCTTCTACCATTATTGGAGATCCCTCCTTAGGGGTCAAGACTCGTGCTCATCTAAAGAATGTTTTTAGCCATACACATCCGCAGTCGAGCCCAAGAATCATAAAGAAGCACTCAAAGATAAACACTGGATATCTGCTATACAGGATGAGTTGCTTCAGTTTAAAAAGAAGAATGTCTGGGAACTTGTCCCCCGACCTAGTGAGACTAATGTGGTAGGTACAAAGTGAATTTTCAAGAATAAAATGGATGAAAATGGTACCATAATCATAAATAAAGATAGGTTGGTCTCTCAAGGCTACACACAAATTGAGGATGTAGACTTTGGGGAGACATTTTCTCCTGTTGCGAGGCTTGAGTCCTTCCGCTTACTACTCGCCATCGCATGTCATCTACGATTCAAGTTATATTAGATGGATGTCAAGAGTGCCTTTCTAAGTGGCATTCTATAGGAAGAGGACTATGTGGTTCAACCAAAAGGTTTTGAAGACCCCATGTACCCGGAACACGTATACTATCTAAAGAAAGCCTTGTATGGTTTGAAGCAAGAACCCCGTTCTTGGTACGAGAGGCTTACTTCCTATCTCTTAGTCCGTGGCTTCAAGAGAGGGGGAGTTGATATGATGTTGTTCGTAAGGAGAGATGACGGTTCTATTTTGGTTGCCCATGTCTATGTGGACGACATAGTCTTTGGATCCACATGCTCCCAGTATGCTCACCACTTTGAGGAGGAGATGAAAAGTGAGTTTGGGATGATCATGGTAGGTGAGCTTACATTCTTCCTTGGTCTCTAGGTTTGTCAGCTAGAGGATGGGATGTTTATCTCTCAATCCAAGTATGCTAGAGACCTAGTGAAGAAATTTAGTTTATACTCCACTAAGCATGCTCGTACACCTGTGAGTACTTCTATCAAGCTTAGTAAGGACACTTCAGGTAAGGACGTAGAGCAAACCTTGTATCGGAGTATGATAGGTAGTCTTCTCTACTTGATTGCTAGTCGTCCCGACATAGTCTTTAGTGTTGGAGTCTGTGCACGATATTAGGCATCCCCAAAAGCGTCTCACTTACTTGCTCTAAAATGTATTATCAAATACGTGAGTGGGACTCTCTCATATGGTATTTGGTATTCCCTTGATACCAATGACCGTTTGTCCGCCTATTCAGATGAAAATTGGGTCGGGGATGTAGATGGATGTAAGAGCACTTCTGGTGGGTGTTTTTATTTTGGTTCTTCTCTTGTCTCCTGGTTGAGCAAGAATAAAAACTCCATCTTTTTGTCCATTGTGGAGGCTGAGTACATCGCCGCCGGGAGTTGTTGCATGCAACTCTTATGGATGAAACAGATGCTGGAGGATTATGGGATTTCACAGGACACCATGACCATTTCTTGTGATAACATGAGCGCGATACACATATCCCGCAATCCAGTCCAGCATTCGAGCACAAAGCACATCAGGATACGTGAACACTTTATTCGACAGCTTGTTGAAGAGAAAGTCGTATCTCTGAGTTACGTTCCCACCGACCGTCAGTTAGCTGATATTTTCATGAAACCTTTAGATGCCCTTAGATTCGAGTGTCTTATAAAATCTTTAGGAATTTACACAATTGACTGGAGGGATGGTCTGTGTCTAGGATAGGATGCTTTGTCATGTTTACATCATATGGTTCCTATTGTTAGACTGTATCTTGTGTATTATTAATACTTTTAAATGAAAAGATCAAAAAGATTTTATTTTTTATAACAATTTTAGAAAAGAACAAAAAGATTTTCTTTTTATAAAAATTTTAGAAAAGAACAAAAAGAATTTTTTTGCTCCTTTTATGAATGAGCATTTAAGATTGCCAAGTCACAAATTTCATTCCATTTATTCATGTGACTATTTGATAGTATTTTGAGACAATATATCTTGTCATCTTTATGCTTTATAATGTTTGGAGTCATTAAGATGTAATTAAATGTTACTTCCTACATGTTTGACTCATGATTTCCTTTACTACACAAATGCATAGATTTGTTTGAATATTGTTCATGTCTTATCACATGTTTGTTGGGTGTTTTCACTTCAATCATGTCCTTAAAACGAACAAAGCGTGATAAAACTTGATAAGAAAGGTGTGCATGTAAGAACCATTTTGGTGAGACTGTGTGATTTAATTTTAAAACGGGGAGGGGCTGCGAAAGGTAATTATCTATCCTTTATGTAAAAGCCACCATTAAAATCTAAAAAATTAAGGAATTTTATTATCCGGGGTCCAAAGAGCCCAAAAAGTTTAAAAGCAATAAAAAGCATTACATGCTAAATATGGGCCATTAGGTTTCACCATCAATTCTCCAAAGTTTGAGAATTTAGTTTATCACCTCTAAAAGAAAATATTTCTGAGGGATTTTGTTTGGATAAACAGGTTTGCACGTCCTTGAAGATCTTGAAAAGGCGCTAAATTGTTTTTGGACGTTATTGGTGTGGAAATCATTTTTACTTTGGTTTATTGATTAGATTAAGACGATGTCATATAAATTCAACAATTTTTACACCTAAGGATTCTTTTGATGTTCATTCGTTAGGAGTACACGTATGCATCGTGCACATATGATGGATTGAGTTTATTTTCCTATCAAATGTGTTCACACCCCTTCATTTTTGCTATCATCGACTTGGTTGTTTTATGTTCTTTCACGGTGTGATTCCTTTTGTATACTCTTGTACAAAATTTGAAAAATTCAAAAATAGAAGATTCTTTAATTCTTTTTGTACAAATATAGAGGATTCTTTGATTCTTTTTTGTATATTTTGAGCAAAAAATTGAAAAATTAAAAAATATAGAACATTTTTGTGTGACATTTTACATATTTATGCTTCTCATATCTGCCTATTTGGGGACATCATAAAAAGGAGGAGAATGAATTATGGGGGAGAAATTCTTGTTGATTTATCTATGATTTGCTTAAACTTAATTCATCTTTGGTTTGTTGCATATCATTATATTTCAAACTATTGTGTGTCACATGTATTTTCTTTTATCTCATATGTGTAGGTACGAAGTTAATATCTATTGGATTGCACACCCTGATGAGAAAAGCTTTGGGCGTTTCTGAAAAGTTGATGAATTGAAGATGTTAAAGTGTGTTTCACAAAAGTCATTTGTTTTGGGTATTTTGCATAATTTCGATTTTTTTATGTATGTACCGGCATAGACATAGGGGGAGATTTGTAAGGACATAATTCTATAAATGTCCCGATAGATTCTAGGAAGTTTTCTTTTTCCCTAGATCACTGTTTATATGTCTAATGCCGCTACAGAAGGCACGTTCTCACATTACGGCCTCTATCCGAATTCCAGGGTTCAAGCATTTTTCATATCCAACTAGTATCCCACATCGGCCTCAACGAATTCACGTTCCATGATTTTAGGCTCGAAATGCAAGAGGTATACTAGTGAACTCAAAACAGGGAAATATGGCTTGATTGGGATGTTAAAGGGAATTTTTGTAATTGTACAACCATAGTTCGGAGGACCGTCCAACTAGAATGTTGAAGATCTTGCCACAAGGAAGACACTGGAAGAAACGGCACCTTATTCCGAGCTACGGTTAAGAAGTTATGGCCTTTTGAATTTTGGGAAAAATACTTTAAAAAATCCAGGATTTTTTCTAAGTGTTCAAACCTTTGGGCCAGTCCTTGTCCCCGAACCGGTTCGGGGAGGGGGGGGGGGGGAAATCGGTTCGCAGGGACCCCGCACCGGTTCGGGTCCCCTGTAGGATGCAGATTCCAAATGACAAAATGGTTGTCTCCACTCAAAAAACTTTTCTAACACTTTGAGCATAATCCGGCCATGTTTCCTCCATGTTTTATGAAAGGTGTTTTGTGAGCCCTAATACCTCCTATATAATATACTCTTCCTCTCCCATTTAAAGTATACAACATACACACATCATAGACACATTTTGGAAGACTTTCAAGAAGTTATTTACACTCTTTTGGTGTATTTTGTGGAGAAGCCGATTTCTTCCTCATTGCTGCACATCTGGAATTCTTGCTGGAGATTCCATCCGACGACATCGGAACCGACACCTACGGGTATTTTCGTATGTCACACTTATTTTCGTTATAATCCATGTAAACCGTTCTTTACAAATTATAGTGAAAATAATATGGTTTTGGCCCTGCGGGGATTTTTCCTGATATGTTGTGTCACATGCTATATTTATTTTAATTGATAAATCATCTAGATGCATGTTTTAGGATTTAATTGAAAAATGGTGTTTAATTAAATAATTTCTATATTTGAACAAAAGCGCACTCTTCACTAATAACTCACATGTCTTGAACAACAAAATACACATACAAAATAAATAAATAAAATAGAATAAAATAGTGGATATAGTATGTCAGAATAGGGGAAATGAGATCTAAACATAAATAGTTAACAGTTGGTATTGATATATATTTTACTATACATAACATAAATGATTGGACTTTAATTTTTACTATCATGTTGTGAATTTTGAGCAGATTCTTTATTTTAATCATGCTCTCACCGAACGTTTTAATCCTACCATCTACTAATTTTTCTTAAAGTTCATTTCAATCTTCATTTGCTTACCTTTTAATCAAACATATACATTCCAGTGAATTTCAGTTATCCCCATAAGTTCTTAACTCAGTCAAAGTTTAAAGTGCTTAGCTTTAGTCAACCAAAAGTTCTTTAAGAACATAAGTAACATTAACATTAATAATACAATTAAGAAATAATGTGAAAGAAGCAATGAAAATTAAGGGTATACTTGAATCTCATCACATAAACAATACTAACCCCATACTTGACACTGATCAAGTGCTGCACCAGTATCACGGCCCTACTATGCATGCCACGCATGCTTCCGCCTGCTCCTCATGATGTGGTCACATACACACATTCTGAATTATATATATATAATCCATATTCATAACATAATAATTAAGTGAGAAGTGATGAATAAATGATTGAGGAGGGAGGGAGAAGATCGTGCTGTTAAAAAGCAAAGTGCTGGATTACTTAGAAAATGGGCTTAAAACCTTGGCCTCAATCGATTTTAAAACTATAGTAATTGTCAAAGCTCATCTCAATGTCACATGCTTGGAGCAGTAGAGTTTGAAAAAACTCATCCTAATATCAAATTGAATAACATAGAAGTAACAATGTGAAAATGATTTAAATGGCAAGTGTACTTCATAAAATAAACAAATAACACTAGTATATCATTGAAAATAAAAAGAACAGTCAACAATAGTAATAATTCAATAAGAAACACATGCCCAGTTGCATCATATAATTCAGTACGCTGCAACATATGATACACGACATTGACTCGGCAAATACAAACTTACCATTTGATGTCGCATCATTGCTTCACATGCGCTTCTCCAATATTTTTCAATGCAGGAATCCACACCCCAAATTGAGTAGTTGTTTTCTCACGTGCTCCTCAAAATTCGAAATGAGGGTTTTACCTTAGTTGCTCCTTAAAATGCTGTAACACCCCGCGATTTTGGAGACTGAGAAATTAAATTTTTGGGAAAATAAAATTTATTTAACTTGGAGAATTTTAAATTCGGGAATTAAGGTCCAGAAATAGAGAATATTTCAAAGTATTCTGGATGATGATTTTGAGGGTACCATCGATCCCAGAAGGGTCGAGATAGTCAAAATGAGTGTCATTGGGTTTTATTTCGGTTCCGGATTATTTTTAAGTCAGTTTGACTCGAATTAGAGTAAACGAGTCATTTAAGGTGTGTATTAACATTTAAAATTGGGTTTATTGTTTTAAGGGATTTAAGGCTTACGGATGAAGCCTTCTCATTTGAGAAAAGGAGAGAAAGAGAAAAGAAGAGAGAAAATAAGAAGAAAGGAAGAGAGAGAGGAAGAAAAGCTTGGAGAATTCGGCCCAAACGCGACATCGAGGACGATCCAACCTCTACAAATCTGAGGCAAGTGTTTAATCTTTCTAAATAAGTCATTTGTGTATTTTATTTCATAATTTGTGGGATAAAGAAATGGTTTTTGGGTATAAATATTAAAACCAAGATTTTTGGGTTTAATCTTGAAATCAATGTTTAAATATAGGTTTAGTGGTATAGAATTGTTTGGGATTAACTTTGGGTTGATTTATTGGCTTAGAATCATGTTGCGATGAAGGTTTAGGGGTTAGAAGGGAGATTTTAGGGTTTTAAATTCATGGGTTTTGTTGAAGAAGAAGAACCCATCAAATTCTGCAGACCCGAATCGATTCGCCCCTTAAGCGAATTGATTCGGTTTAGGCAAATTGGCAGGTTTGCATTGACCCAATCGATTCGGACCCAAGGCGAATAGATTCGGCCTGAGACAGAAGACCAGTTCTTTGTACCCGAATCGATTCACCTTGGTGGCCGAATCGATTCGCTGGGTTTAATCGATTCGGAATAGGACCGAATCGATTCGAAAACAGGGTTGTTTTTATGGAGTTTTCCTAGGATGATTTCTAACCCTTTTTGGTTGGGATTATTTATTTGGGACATGATTATATGATGCAAGGAAGATGTTTTGGAGACTTATTAAAAGTTTCCCGCATGATGGGACCGCGGGTACTTATCAAATTAGTTTGGGGTACTTACATCCATATAAATTGGGGAGGGTCATATTGATATAGTGGGGAATCTCATGGAGAATGAGAGTTCTAATTATGGGGTCACAAGTTGGCCTAGTTATGATGTAAGGTGAAGGTCCCTTCGAGAGATTGGTGAGAGAACGACATGAAATCGTAGTCCGAGGTGTGTGCCGAATCTTTATAGTGATTAGGATTCTATTTAGATGAAGATTGGGGACCGATAAAAGAGAGTGGTCGCGTATCCTTAGTAATGTTTGACTCGAGGAATAGATTGAAAACGCAATAAGATTTAAGGGTTCATAAGAATAATTGAACCGTAATCGGGATAGTGTGTATATATATATATATCGATGTGGTATTTCCCTAAAAGTGATGGGATCATGAGATGAATTTAAGATCGAGCTTGAGGTTTGTAGACTATTATTTATGTGTATACTAATAGTCGAAATTAGTACTAGAAATGTGGATGTACTTTCGAATATAGATGAAATGTGTAGTGATGGTTTCCTACACAAAACTTTGGGTGATAACCTTAATGTTGAATATATATATATATATATATATATACACATATGTTGGGAGACTATTCATCATAGGAAAAATGATTGAATGTGTTTCAAGTGAGGGATTGTATTCACATATCGAGGTAAATTAAATGAGTTTGTGGTGACGGCTTGTATATTGAGGATTATATACATTTATAGCCGAGCGTATATATCTTATAGATATGAACGAGAATTAGTTTGTATATATAGATATAAGGATATGTGAATATATGTATATTTATCTGTATGGTTATGAATATATGGATATATATTTATGTTGTAGATACACATGTTGTGAATACTTAAAACATATATGATGGTTTAATGTTTAATCATATGATAGGATCATATGGATGTATATATTGTGCATGTGAATGATATATATACTTATGTGGTTAAGCATACCCCGCGCATGCTATCATTGGGATGTTTCCGCACAGAGGGTGAGCATCCTGGCTCGAGGAGCAGGGTGTGGATATTCCCAGGTCATAATCGTCCTGTGTGTTATTATGTGATTTATATTTTTAGGATGAGACGTGGTGGGTATGTTTCATCTCATTGCCAGTTTGGAGCTATGACAGCTTCCCGGGACATCGTGTGTGTGAGTTTACCACGAGATGGGTGTCTTTAGTCCCACCATGGTGGCCCCAGCATTTCTACGTGAGCCGGGAACTGGAAGATGATAGCATGGTGCAGTTTATCAGCGATATATATAGCCGGGTATATTATGTGCATGGCCCTTGTACATCATATGTAGTATGTACACTTGGCAATGGGATTGATGATGGTATATATATATATATATATATATATATATATATATATATATATGGTTAGAATAAATGCATGTATATATATATATTTATATATCCTATTGATGAAAGGATATGGAATTTTATGGAGTACATCTTGGATGATTATGGTGTACTAGTTTGATGGGGGTTGATGTATCGCATTTGAGGAATATTTCAGTTACATCATCCCAAGGGTATTATTTGGAGACTTTGAGTTGTTTTTGTATGGTAATATATATTCAGTAGTATTGTATGTATGGCATAATGGATCTCTAGGATCAACATTGTCAAGGAGTAGTGTAACGGGGTGGTTCCTTGTTTGGATTTCTCTTTGCGAGACACCCCACGCACGAAACGTAGTGCAGTGTTGAAATTAGAGAGAAGTTTTGTCAATAATGATTTTGTATGCCTATTACTTAGAAATTAAATCTTATGATTCAACCCAAATCTAAATGGCAATGTATTAAGAATTATAATTAATTAAATTATAAACTGGAATCCTTTAAGCCTATTATGGCTTATTTGTTTGTAAAAATAATTAAGTGTGTAGAAAGAGTGGATTCTTGGGTTTCAATAGGAAGGCAGAACTCGTGGGTATAGGCTGGGCCTATGGTAAGTTAGGTTGTCCTTATAATTGGGGTAATTTAACTAAAGTTTGAGGAAGCGAATAGGTGCGCGCCTTTAGATGAGAGGTGAGTTGGGGTCTCACGAAAGTGCGATTCCACTTTAATTATGAAATAAGTTCACCGATATTTATTATGCACGGTTAACACACTTGCTAAATATTTTTCACACTCGGGCTCTGACCCGTTTACTTTTCTCTCCTACCTGTATATATATATATATATATATATATATATATATATATATATATATATTACTACAGGTGTCCTGCCGCATGGATGCCGGATGGCCTTCTATCCAGAGTCTTGGGTGCCGTGACAGGTGCGGACTGTTGCGGGACTTAGATTGTAGCCACTTCTTATTTCTAAAAATCTAGGTAGGATTCATGTTGTATATCGGGTTTATACCCAAGGGGAATTTATAGATGTGTATATTTATTTCATTTCAGTTATTGTATTGGCTGTGACCCGACAGCTTATCCGGGTTTATTTCTTTCTAGCATATTCATTTGTAGTTATTCATTTCATTTATTAAAATTCTATCATGCATCTCTTCTTTATTAGTAGTTCTATAGTGTTGGTTTGTTAGTCATGGTGTATTTTATTTAAATTTTAACATCTCGCTTATATGATATCAGGTAGTTAGTCCTATATTATGTAGTACCGACAGTTGATGTTGAGACTGGACCATCTCAAACTCATGATTTAATGTAGTATAGGGCTGGCCACCCGCTATTATTTTAAGCGGGGTGTTACAAATGCCTCATGTACCTTGAGTATTCTCTATAAAAAATCAAACTAAATTTATGAACCAAATCATCTTTAGCTTCTACGGTATGAAAACCAAATTATCAACTGTTCAAAAAACAAATATTTGTCTAATAAAAATTACCTTAATTGCCTTAAACTGTGGTTGAATTCAAGACATATACTTTCTTCAATCTCCTACAAAAAAATTGAAAAATAAACTTTTACAAAATAATCTAACAAACTCATAACGAAAACAAAATAGGTACAGAGTGAGGGAGGACCTGAAAAAAACTTACCTATAACACCCATGAAAAACTCCATTGGATCTCTATATAATTGTGAACTATCCATTAAATCTACATATATAATTTAGTTAAAAAATGAACTAATTATAGGTAGTGAAAGAAATAGAGTAACGACAGTGAATTATATATGAACAAAATTCATTTTAGGTTTACCTGAGATAAATGCAGAAATATAACCTTCTAACCCCCCAAAAACTAACATTATACCCCCCTCCCATTCAGAAAAAATTACTTAAAAGTTTTTGTTCAAGTAATTGCCCGTCATAAAATAATTATAACCGTAGCTTTGAAAGCCATTTTTACTTCATTGCCCACCTATTAATTGAACAAAAAACATCACCCAAACTCATACAAATAACATATCCCCTAATCCTAAACCCACATATCACGTAACTCTTGTGGCACATATAAAATCTAAGAAAAATAGCACTAAAAATGTGAAATACCTAGGTTAAGAATTTTATCGAACACCTATTATGCAACTACGAATGTAGATGTACATGTTGAAACTAAAAGTCAGTAAAGTAAGATCTGAGAATGAGATTTTGATATACTAAATATTGAGAGTGAGATATCATACCTGCTAGCTTAGGGTAACGCGTTAGATCTGAGAATTAGATATGCAACCAAAAACATGTTAGATCTAAAACACAGAATGCTTGAACTCGATAGGTGGTGAGGGTGGTAGAGTGAGTAGATGTGGAAGCCTTGGAGCTCGGATGGTGGTGAAGGAGAGGAAGGCATCACAGAGGTATTTTGTGAGGGTTTATTTTGTGAGGTTAATGTGAATGGGAGAAACGTGTGTCTGTGTGTTATGAGACCCATTTGGCTATTACATGGCAACCATTAGATTGTACACGTGGCAAAATATAGACCCTTTGATTACTCTGATAAGGGGAGATAAGTTGGTGAATAGTGAAACACCATTGTCCCCCCCCCCCACACACACACACATAAAGAGAGATAGAGAATCTTATTAGGAACTATTATATACCTACTCTCATACAAACCAGTTTTTTAAAATAGTACAAATTCAATTTTTGATGAATTTTTTTGTAAATGGACTCCTCACTATAAAAATCATTTACAAAAAGTTACATAAAAAGATTTCAATTTTTCCTATTTAAAACAGATGATATGCATAAATGTTGGCTATGCATTTGTTCCTGTTAAAATTTTTTATGATCATCTAACTCACTTTTTGATTAATTTTTTTATGAAATGTTTTTTAAATCATCTAAAAAAATTCATCAAAAAATATATTTTTTTGCAATTAAAAATATGTTTTGCAGGGGATGCGAACTTGAGCTGAGACAACATATACACACACGCGCGCACACACACACACACACACTAGCAACATACCCGTACCTGAAAGCACGAAGAAAATATTTCAAATTAATTTAGATAAGTTTTTTTTATGATAGGTGGAAACTATCTACAAAAGTTTGGCAAGATTTCAATTGTTTATAGGACTATCCACATTTTTTAAGAAATATAAAAAAATAGTCCAATAACAACCCTAAATCTTGAAGATCTCATATCTATTTGGGATGAGGAGATTCGATAGGATGAATCAAAAGAGTTCTGATCTTACCTGATTGATAGGCCTTTGTACCGTGCACATCACTTAGACAAGCCCCAGAAACTAACATAGGAAAGAGAAAATTTTGTGTGAAAATGGGAAATTAATAAATTCAAAGGGATCATATTAGATTTGAACTCATAGTCTGTCTTGGACCTCGCATAAACAACATCATAGTTGATTAGAGCCCAATATTGCACGTATATAATGATATATATGGGCAATAGATCTCCCCCGAGGCCTTAATTCCTACCCTTTGAGATATTTTTCTCCTACCTTTTGAGTTATTTTTATGTTCATACATTTTATTTTAATGTTATATTTTATTTTACTTTACATGTATGCTTTTGTAGGGTCAAGGAAGCATTTTACATAAAAATCAAAGCTAATTTCCTAAAAAAAAAGGCATGTCCGGACTTTAAAAGAGGATGTCTAATTCTTCAAAAAAGGATTAGAGAAGTTTTGGATTTTTAGGCATTTTGGACACACAGAGTAGGATCTATTTTCTCCCTGTGAAGATGCATTTTGCCCTATTAGGATGTATTTTGCTCAGGTCAAGATGTATTTTGCGCTGTCTGGATGTATTTTGTTATAATAAGATGCATTTTGCCCCATTAGGTATTTTAGTTTGAATATGGCATATCTTAAGCTTTGGGGACGAGTTTTGACATCATCCTTTGCTTAGGGATACTTCATACTCTGTACATAAAGAGTTCTATAGAGATAAAGAGGAAGAAAAAAAGGATTTGTACCAAATTTGAAGATAATTGGAGATCGAGGCTATATTTTCATCCAAGATCTATGACTTGCTTTCTCTACTTCATCTTTATTTCTATTTCTTTTGTATTCTAAACTATGAATTGCTAGATCTACATGGTTAGGGTGGTGAATTCAATATGAATCATGTTTAATTTTTCATAGATTGATTGTAGAATGTATTTATTGGTGAAGTTTAGTTAATATTATGGGGATTTATCTTCATCCATATTGTCAAGAAACATGGATAGTTGATGGATCTTCACAATTCTAATTCAATTGATTTTAGTTATTCATAATATATTTTAATTAGATGTTATTGGTTAATACCTTCAGACTTTATATTTGATTTCACATAAGCATTCATTAAATTAATATATTTGTACAGTCAATCAATCATCTGTGTTAAGATTCATATTGAACTCATAATCCCTAACTTTCACTCTTATTTGAATTCTAAATTACTTGTTGTATTTGTGTTTACTTTCTAGTTACTTTCATTTAATTCAACCAAATTCACATTCAATTTCATGCTCACACTATATGTTTGATAAAATGCCTCTACAACTGTAATTGATAAATAGTTTTACCAATCTGTATTTACTACTTATTTTATGGCTTGCACTTGGGCCATTGAAAAACATTTTTTAACCACAAGTAAGTTTTTGGTGCCATTGCCGGGGATTGGAAATTTACATATTTGATCAATTTACATTTCAAAAGTCTAATTTTCTATAAAAAAAAAAGATAAAAAAATCATAAACTCAACAACAAATTCTATATGTAAATATAAGAAAATTTGTTTAATTTATTTTTCTTGTTTTTTATTGTAGGTACTTGTAAATGTGAATCTTGTGGAGATTTCTTGCAAATGAACACCTGGGATAGTAAGGATGTCATACACTGCTTAGTGAGATTTCTTAGTTCCGATTCCGAATCTAGTTCCATTATTGGTTCCGAATTCACTTCTCTCACTAGAACCTATTCATACACCACAAGTACCACGACTGATAACCTAAGTGAAGACGATGATAACGAGACACCCTATGATCATCTAATGAGGAAACCTAGAGATTATATCCAATCCAAGTAAATCACTAGGCCTTCATGGATAATCATACCCTAAAATGCGGGTCATTTCAATTTTAGGGATGACATGATCCAACTCTTGGCCACATTCTATGGGGTTGAGAGTGAACAACCATACCTTCACCGTAAAGAGTTCACTACACCAAAACTATCGAGTTGTCACGGTAAAAAATCATGACAATGTAGATTTGTTAAGGTAAAAAAATGTGACAAGAATTGGGGTGACAACGTTATTTGTCACGAACGTTTCACGGTCATTATCCGTGACAAGTGCCCAGATTTGTCACAGACATTGACCATGATAAGTTCGTGACAAAGGAAAACTTGTCACGAACTTTGATCAAGACAAGTCTGTGACACATTTATCCTTGTCACGAACTTGTCACGATCAAATTCCATGATAATTTTTCTTTGTCTTTGACTTGTCACGTCAATGTCCATGACAACGTTGAGCTGCATTTAAAAAATATTAATGGACAGTATGCACTACCACGGCCCAATAACCTATTTTAACCTGTTAGGGCACCTTTTTATAGCAAATAAATATATATATATATATATATATATATATCTCAACCAATTAATTCATTTATAAAATTTAAATCCATACAACATTGATTCAATCATTATATCAAACAATAAAACATAACTTTCAAATTGTCACTCATAATTATAATATAAACAAATAGTTATCAAATTATTACAAAAAGTTGTTCATTTGTTATCATTTCGAAGGAGGAAGGTAAGCCATACTATTTAGGAATTGAGATAACTACCAAAATGATTAACGCCGCATTGCTCGGCCAACCACAAGGGCTCATTCTCTTTTCTAACAATCATATCCCTGACGAGGACCCATTCCTCTTGAAATTGCAACGACGATAATGCATTGTAGTACTAGGGTGCGTATCCTGGTCCTTAAACCCCTAGACATTACATGGCCACCCCGTGTGTCAATTATATACATAGTGGGACAACCAATAGTCAAACCTAACCTTGGGACAACGGTGAGGGGCGACAAACATGTCATATGGGGGGGGGGGGGGTATCGATGAGTGTGGGGGTGAAAAAGATGGAGCAGTGGTCCCATAGTCCACAACTTTCTCCTTGGCCTTCCCTGAGATAGACCCGTTAAAATCACCCTTAATAAAGTGTAAGGACATTTTTGTCCATTATCAATTTGGATGTCGTACGCCGTTACACCGTTGAAGAAACTCAAGATCGCATCTACATCAACGGATCCGAATATCAAAGTGTCTTCAACATCATAGCCTCTGCGAGAATGAACTTGGTAAAATTTTGTTTTTACGTTCCTTAAAGTTCATATTTAGTATTGGGAAATTTTTATAAAATGTTTTTTATAAAAATAAGAAGTCGGACCGGTCCGCCTCTATACCGGACCGATCCGCCTCCGGACCGGTCCGCCCTCTACCCGGACCGATCCACCTTGCTTTGTCCAGTATACCATGGATCGAATGCGAACCGATAAAGGCTATTTTTAAAAGAATCGATCCGAGGTCGGACCGATCCGCCCCCAAGCTGGACCGGTCCGCCTGGGATAAGTTCGAACAGTTCCGTGAACGTTTTATCCACCATCTTGTATTTCCTATATATTTTACTATTCTGATGGTGTATTTCTTAAAGTCTTTGAGAAAACGTTTTTAAGAGTACAAACACAACAAGACTTCAATTTTTGATGTGCCAAACATCTTTTTGATTCACACACAAAAATCCCAATTACTTTTGTGAATCTTTTGGAACCCTAGAACACAAACTTTGTTATTGTTCATCTTTGTGGAGAGATCTTTGCAACCGAGGGCTGCGTGTCATTGCTGAGGGAGTCTCTACAAAGTTTTATGGCTGCGTGTCATTGAGGAGAGCTGCGGTTCTTCCTTCGTTGTTTGGGTTGCGAGTCCTTGGAGGGTACTGCGTGTATTCTCTTGCTGAGTTGAAGACTGCGTGTCTTTGTGGGTTGGCTGCGCGCTGATCCATTGCAGATTTCTCTATGTAATTGTAAGTTACGGCTTGTATATTCATAGTGAAATAAAGGTTTTACCCGAAAGGGGTTTTTTCCTGAAATCTGTGTCTCAGCATATTTTTTGGGTCACATGCTTTATTTATGGTTTGACACACACACGCACTTTAGATGCATGATTAGGGGCTGAAATTAAATAAGTGTGCTATATTAGAAAGTTGCGAGGTTAATCAATTATCACACGTTCTCATAAAGTCGAACATTTTATGCACCACCCGCTATCAATTTTCTAACTTCTCGTCGTGGTTGGTCGATAACTTATCCACCTTGCAAGACAACCCAGGGTTGATCGACAAAATCCCGTAGAGCTTCGACTTCCCCAATAGATAGCTCACCCCCCGAGTACGACCCTTGTGATCTCGCCCTAACATGTGGCTGAGTGCGTCCGTAGAAAGAGATGCCTTGTCAGCTTCACTCTAGGAGTTTTACACTTCCTTCAGCTTTTCCTAAAACAACAAAACTGTAGATGGTTAGCTAAATTAATACAACAATATGTGATTATAAATTTTTATTTTTACAACGTAATTAATATTTTAACTTAATTTATTGGTAGCCACATTCAGACTCGCCTCTGTATTCTTCCCCTTTTTCATTTGAATTGACATATAGGCATCGAGCCTATGTGGTTTACCCCTAGGGCCACTTCCTGTCTCCTAAAATAAAATAATGCAAAATTAGTAAATTAGTACATAATTATCACCAAATAGAACAAAATAAAGCTAAGATGAAAAAAAATAAAAACTTACCATCTTGTGCTCTAACTCAGCATAAGACTTATGCTAGGAGTAGTGCACATCCACCTTCTTGGCCTGATTTTCCCTCCTCGATTGACGAGAGGAAAATTACCTCTTGAAGACCTCATTATCAACAAATTTTTTCTAGATTGCCAATGCGATTGGCTCCTTTGAGGGTGTCGTGCCCTTAAGTGGCAAAGATGGACTGCCAGTCCTGGCCAAAGTACCAGGGGCGCATGTTTTTCTTCCATGTTTTATACTGATCTCATAATTTTTCTAACATGGAGTCGCATAAATGTGGGGGCAAGTCGAATGGTTCCTGTCAAAAAAATACAAAACAAAAAGAAAGCGAGTTAGTAGTATTTAAATTATAAAATATAAATATAAATACAAAATAATAAGAAATAATAAGAAATTGAGAAAGTGCCTATAATGCGGCCCAGATGCCCATCTTAACTTTGTAGGGCACATTCCTAAAATCAATATACTCGGGCGCAATAATCATCTTCAATAACTTCAGGACCCTAGCTTGTAAGGTCATCTTGTTCTCTACCGCGGTCCTCAATTTTCCCCATTATGTGGGCCTAGTGCCCGATGAGCCTTTCTCGCGCTCGCTTCCTTGACGCCCTAAAGCAGACATTTCCTGTAAAAGTTGTTGTTATTAGTAGAAACATATATACGAGAAAATGATCAAATCCAAATGAATAAAAGCATTAAATTGATTAAATTTCAAATGAATTAAGGCACTAGAAGAATACAAGTTAACGACATTATAAGAATACAAATCCATATTATGGGGACCCATTTATTAAAGCCCGGGAGAGTAGCCGACTAGCCCAAGATACATAAAGGACTGCCCGACCCAAATCCAATAATCATTAATGGATCGTGTATTTTACAAACACTGAAAGCCTTGTGGATAAACTCAAATCGATTACCAAATATCTCGGAGGAGTTATTCAGGGACACCACTAACTATCTATGATCATATTGAGTTACTTGTACAACTCAATCTCTTATGTTAACACCTATAAATTATAAACGCTGGTCACACTAATAAGATTATAGTAACCTCTCTATGGACGTAAGAAAGTTTTCAAACCACGTATATCATTGTTGTGTGTGATTTTACTTCCCGCGTTTGTGATTGTTTTTGTGGATCTTTATTGTGATATTTCTTATACTCACAATTGGACCCATATGTGGGAAGCGATTACTATTCCTGTAAAAACATTCATTAATAGAAAGCCCATAATGTCTCACCACAGTATCAACATTCATCAGGTTGTTTATGTACAAGAAGACCTAGTCCCACATAGGTTCAGGTCAGAAATTCACTAGCAAATAAATCCCAAGTTTCGTCGAGAAAGGCAATATTCTTAAGAAAACCAGGGGCCACCTAGGTATAACCAAATATCCATGTTGGTGGATGATTACAAAGCCAGGATTAGAGAATAAGAGGAGGCCACATGCCTTCAAGTGGAAGAAAATGCTCGCCTTCAAAGGTGACTTGAAAAGATGGAGAGATATCTCCATAGAGGTACGAGGAAACATCGTGATAGGACTCATAATACTCATGCGAGTAATACTCATTGTTGAAGGAGGAGATCTAGGCATGACTAGGATATACCTAAATGTGGCAGGTTAGAGCATGATCAATCAGAATGTGGCCGATAAGAAAGGGGCCACATGGGCAATGATCGTCAGAATGGGGACATTAAAATTTTGGTTCGTTGAGAGATGGACCAATATTGAGCTAGGTCTACTCGATATCTATCTAGGAGAGCTCTTAACACCCTGATCAAATCCCCTTTTTCAAGGACGATCGAAGAATAAGAGCCACAAAGAAGTTTTCCATTCCTAAGTTCAAGATTTACAATGGAAAGGCAGATCCCAAATACCACCCTCGAATAATACAAACATATGATGAACCTTTAAATCCACAAAGATGCCTTGATGTGTTGATTTTTCCCTTCTATCCTACATGATATAGCACATAAGGGGTTTAAAAAGCTACCTCACGTATCGGTCAAGAGCTCCAAGGCCCTAGTAGAGGATTTTACTTCTCGCTTCATAACCAGCAGCTCCCATCCCAAGCGGATGGCTGCACTGCTCATGATAAAGAACAATCCATAAGAGAGCCTTCTTAATTATTCCAAGAGGTATTGGGATGTCTTCAATCAAGTGGAGGACTGCTCAAAGTAGGTTATCGTGGCAACCTTCAAGATTGGTCTACCTAAAACATCATTGTTGCACAAGTCCCTGACAAATAAAGAAGGCGCCACTATTAATGACCTCAAAGCTCGTATTAAGAAATATTCCAAAGTTAAAGATGTGGTTCACTCTAATGCGGGGGACAATGGTCTATTAAAGGCAAGCAAAGGAGGAGATAAGAGTAACACTCCAAATATAGGAAATATGAATAACTCTAAGAATGGGAACAAGACTGATCCTTCAAAGGCATTTCAAGCTGTTAACGTAGTCTTCACGGAACCTATATACAAGATCTTGAGAAAGATCAAAGATCACTTGTGTGTCAAGTGGCCTAAAAAGATGGGTGGTGACCCAACAAAAAGGAATAACATGCTGAGATGCACATTCCTAAAGGACGGAGGCCATAGGATTGAGAATTGTAGGACTCTAGTGTCACACTTAGAAGAGTTGGCCCAAGATGGGAATCTCAATAAATACATAGAGAAGAAAGTTCATAAGGTCACAACCAATGATGACCAGAAGACAAACAACGTCCTTGATGATGATATGGGATAGGAGTTCGCGATGATCCATAAGGCATCAAAGATAAATCAAACCTAAGGGAATGCTATTCGGATGGAGATAAGAAAGGCCACTGCTATCATAAAGGCATTTCAGATTGACCCTACTAAGAGCCAAGTTGGCAAGCACCGATGACCAAAGGACGTCAACTACACCAAACACATTGTCTTCACTGAAGAAAATTTAGTCGAAGTGATGACCCCACATCACGATGCACTAGTGATAACCCTCAAAATTACAAATTGGAATGTCGACAAATTATTGGTGTACTAATAAAGCTCATTAGAGGTGATGTACCTAGAGTTATTCCACAAGTTGAAGCCCAACGTAGATGATCTCAAGGAGGACACAATTTCATTGGTCAGCGTCACAGGGAAAATCACAATGCCACTTGGAAAAATAGTCCTACTAGTAAGAGAAGGAAACTTCTCAAAGATAATTGAGTTCTTAATAGTGGACATATAGTCCCCATATCATGCCATTCTAAGAAGATGTTGGATGCATGCCATGAGGGTCATACCATCTACCTACCACTAAAAGCTGAAGTGTATCACTGATCGGGGCATGGTAAACATTCATGACGACCAAGCCGTATAAGAAAGTTATTCATCGTGGCCATCCACCCCAGGAATGAGAAGAAAAAAGAACCAAAGGATGCTCCATAGGGAGCCCAAGAGGGGGATACACCCTTAAAATAGAAATTATAGTACGACCAACCATGGGTCGAGGAGACCAGGGTACATGCCACTGACAGGGTAGTTGAAAGCCTGGAGGAAGTTGGAGCTGATGACAACTTGCTAGAAGAAAAGTTTTTGATCGGTTCCACACTTGTTGATCCCGAAAATTAAGAATTGATTGCCTTTTTGATAAGAAATCTACATGTTTTTTCTTGGGAATCATATGATCTGCCTGGGACTGATCCCGACGTAGCTTACCATCATTTCTACGTGGACCCAACCCTTAAGACGATCACTTAAAAGGCTTGTCAAATAACCCTTAAGAAGGCTAAAGAAGTGGAAAACGAAGTAGGGAAACTTCTGGATGTAGGATCCATTAGGGTTTCAGTTCCCCAAGTGTCTACCCAACCTAGTAGTGGTACGAAAGAGTAACAACAGTTGGATGGTATTTTTTGACTTCACAAGTCTCAATTGAGCATGTGCCAAAGATAACTTCCCACTGCCTAAAATTGATTAGTAGGTTAACGCTACGGTAACACGTGTAAGGATGAGTTTTTTGGGTGCCTATTCAGGGTACCATCAAATTATGTTATCTGTCCCCGACCAGGACAAAGCATCCTTCATAACCCTCGTTGGGTTATACTGTTATAAGGACATGTCATTTGGCTTAAAGAACGTAAGGTAAACTTATCAGAGGTTAGTCACATAGATGTTCAAGAAATAGATAGGAGACACAATATAGGTCTACATTAATGACATGTTAGTCAAGAGAAAAAATAAAAATGGCCACCTCACTGACTTAGCCATAACCTTTGAGATCCTCAGGAAATATCAGATGAAACTTACTGCAAGTAAGTGTTCATTTGGTGTCTAGTCAGGAATGTTTCTAGGATATTTGTTCAGTAAAAGAAGAATTAAGCCATATCAAGATCAGATCGATGCGATCATCAAGGTCTGGCCTCCACAGATGTTGCGAGATGTTCAAAAGCTCACTAGTATTCTTTAGGTGTGGTAATTCGTGTGCGTCATGTCATTTTCAGCTCGTGACATGTCGAGTTCATGTTAAGTATTTGTCAATCCTAACCCGACCCATTTAACTAATCGTGTGAGATGAGCAAACACTAACCCGACCTATTTATTATTGTGTCATGTTCGGGTTGACCCGCATAACCCATTAAGTAAAACATAAAACAATTTTTTTTTCTCTCTTAACCAATCATAACACTCATAGGCCTATAATAACTTAAAATTTGATTAATTTCAACTTCTTGCAACACATAAATAATTTATCATCCAATTCTCCATGATTTGTATATAATGTCTATCAAGGTATATAAATTATTTGATATATTCTCCATAATATACTAGTTAAATGGGTTTATTCGTGTCATTTTAGAGTTATAGGTGTTTGACACTAACCCAACCCGTTTATTATTCATGTTGGTGGGTCGTGTCATATTCAGGTTTGTGTCAAGAAATCATCAATCCTAACTCGCTAATTTCATGTCGGGTTATCGTGTCGGTTCAAATATTGCCACCCCTGCTCGCGGCACTTAATCGCTTCATTTCCATGTCGTCGAAACTTTACCGATCATTCTTCCAATTCCTAAAGAAGGATAAAGGACTCATATGTAACGATGATTGTTCAAGCGATTTAGAGGAGATCAAATCTTACCCTAGCAAACCACCTCTATTGGTGATTCCAAATTATGGGGACCCATTATATCTCTACCTCACAGTATCAGACGCTCGACTCTGGTATATGAGAAAGAAGGAGGACAACATCCCATTTATTATGCTAGCAAGACACTTCTGGACGCAGAACAACGATTCTTACCCCTGGAAAAGCTTACCTATGTACTACTGGTCACCTTAAGATAGCTAAAACATTACTTTGAAGCCCACCTAATAACAGTGATCACTTCTTATCCCCTCAGAGCCGTTCTTCGAAAAGATGACCTTTTCGAATGACTTTCTAAATAGTCGGTCAAACTGAGGAGGTTTGATATCCACTTTCAACCAAGAACAACAATTAAGGGAGAAGTCCTGACTGACTTTATCACCGAATTTACGGGTCACCAGCCTGTCGACCAATAAGAAATGGAGCAACCATCTTATGAGGAAGAACATTCTAATGACTGTACCCTATACGTTGATGGAACCTCCAATTCTAAGGGGGCATGACTAATAATTGTCCTTGTCATGCCAGTAAACACTGTTATCGAATAGGGAATCCGTTTGGGGTTTGCGGACCCTAACAATGAAACTAAATATGAAGCACTAATCACTGGCTTGTGAAAGACCTAACTGTTGGGGAAAAGTGCCTCAACATAATCGGCGATTACAAACTTGTCTCTAAGAAAGTAAGTGGAGATTTTAACACCAAAATACCACAAAATGGCAGCCTACCTCGCCTTGGTAAGAGCTCTTATGGAAATATTTCAAAAGGTTAGCATTTAACAGTTCCCCCTGAGGGAAGAACATCCACACAGATGCATTAGCATCCCTAAGCTCAATACTGGACTCTTATCTGATAAGAACCATCCAAATAGAGTTCCTCGCCCAGCTAAGCATCTACTAGAGAATGGCCGTCGAACAAGTCCACCTCATAGAGATGACCCCCAGTTGGATAGATCCCATCATTACCTATCTACGGAGCAACATAATGCCTGATGACAAGAGATTGGCTCATCAAATAAGGGTCAAAGGTCCCCATTTTTACCTCGCCCTAGGAGTAAATCTCTACAAGAGATCATTCCCTGGCCTTTACCTCCAGTACGTCCACCCACGTGACACCGAGAAAGTTCTTAGCAAACTTCATGATGGTATTTTTGGGAGTTATGCAGGAAGGAGGTTATTAGCATGTCGAGTAATTAAAAAAGGCTATTGGTATCCTCACATGCAAAGGAATAAAAGTAGGTATGTTCGCAGATGTGAAAAGCGCCAGAAATTCTCCCCTATAATCCACCAGTCAGCTGGCGACCTAAAGTCTCTGATAAGTCCTTATCCATTCACATAAAGGGGATTAGATATTATGGGATCACCACCCACTGCACCTAAAAATCACAAGTATTTACTGGTCGGAAGAGATTATTTCACCAAATGGGTTGAGGAACAACCATTGGCACATTTACAATGATGACATGACCAGGTTCATATAGAAAAGCATTCTAACACTCTTTGGGATACCAAGGAATATCATCATTGATAGTGGTACGTAACTTGAAAGAAACTTTTTTAAGGTTTCTGTGATGAGCATGGCATCACGTACCACTTCAGTTCCGTAGCATACCCCTAAAGTAATGGTTAGGAAGAAGTTTCCAATAAAATCATGCTTGACGGATTAAAAAAGAGGTTGGAGAGAGCAAAGGGAGCCTGGGTGGATGAAATAAATTCACAATTCTGTATTAATCTCGTATATAATTATTTACTCATATTATATATGTATTAGTATACTATAACATTCACACACATGTTGCGTATAATAACAATTTATTCCCGAGTAATAACTCATTATGTATATATATAATGCTATCATATCATAGGTATGCTCACTCCAACCCAGTTACCTAAAGTAGGACTCACTCATGAGCTTGGCTAAAAATATCACAAACGTAGTGGAGGCGGTCATATCCCCCCTCCCCCGAAAAACGAGACCAAATCATACCCAAAGCATCTCACCTCGAAAAAAAAATCACACAAAAAAAATCAGGCGATATGACTTGGGGACTATACTCTTCCTGTACTTACTAGCCAGGGGATTTATCCACATCCCATAACCTCCGATGATAGCACTAGAGGGGTATGTATCTTATAAATATCATTCACACTGCTAATATACTCGGACTCACCCAATTGGCTCGTAGTTAAACATTTATGAATTTATTTCACTCTATTCATTATTTAGGTTCCTCCCTTTTCTCATATTTCTAGGATCATATACATACACCTATAATCCCTAGGTAAAATAATCCTGGGAATCCATACCCGGATCTGATTTTTGACGAAAGACTTGGATCTCGGATACCCTTTCATAGAAAATTCATAACTAATTAAAAAAATTAAAAAAATATGATATTTGTGGACACGCGTTCATAACGAAAAGATTTATCTCCATGTCCAAAACCAAGGGTCGTTTGAGGGAGATATCAACCTCGTTTGAATGAATCTCGTTCAAATGACAACCTCATCGCGTTCGAACGAGTTTCTGAGTAATCGTTCTTAGTTCAATCTATCAATACCTGAACAGGTCCTCTTCTTCGAAAATCATTTTTCTCCATTTTTAACCGTCAAACCTCCATGGATTCAACCCAAAATTCAACCTAATTAATACCCCATGTTTATTACGTCTATGAAAAGGTTCTAACAAAAAGTATATATCATTAATTGTCACTGATTCTCATTAAAACTTTTAGGGTTCACGAATTGGGTTTTTCTCAAAATTTCTTAAATCACAAATTCAATTCGATTCAATAATTCAAATTCAACAACAATTGCTATTGGGTTTCAATTCTAACATCATATGATAGTTTTTTCACATTAATTAAATATCAATTTCACCTTTAATGCTTAAATTCCCCCCAAAAGCCAATTTTTGCATGTATCACCCTGCAAAAACAAATTTGTCAACACATACTATAATATGAACATGAAATTCTTCCATTTAAATCAAAAGTAGATTTAACCACTTTCCTTATAGGATTCATAGAGTCTTGATTACACGTAGAAGATGATGAATCTAATGAACCCCACCCGAATCCCGTTTGAACTTGATCTCTAAATATTTATCTTTTTCTTCCTTCTCCCTTCTCCCTCCTTTTAATTTCTAGGTTTTTTTATAAATTGATTTATGACTGACTCTAACTCCTACACTTAGGTTTAAAACTCTTAATCTCATAATTAAGCTAATGGGACAAGCCTAAATGACTCTACCACCTCCGTATGGGCCCGATTATGTTTAAAAAGGCCCGGGGACCTAATTACTACCCCGAGTACACTATTTTGACTATCCCGACCCATCCGAAATCAACTGTCTCCTTGAAATCTCCATCTGAGTCATTCTACAATAAAGTCCTATCTCGACCAAAAGTAGTTTATACCGACTCCCAGTTGAAATAAAATATCACCACATCACCATCACTCGCTAGGACGTAAAATTAATAACTTGCTGTTCACTTAGTAATTATATTTCATAAATATTAACCATTATCTCTCTCGATTAATATTTTAATTAACACGTAATAATTACTTCAATTAAATTACGACACACGTGTAATTTAAAGTACTCGGATTAATTAAATAATAATGCTCAAGAATACGAGGTGTCACATACTTCTCCCCTTATAAAGGAATTTTACCATCGAAATTAGGATGTACCTATGGTGAATAACTTTCGATACTGCTCTCGTATATTCTCCTCCCATTTCCATGTCGACTCATCAACATTGTGGTGCTCCCACTGAACTCAAACCGAGGATACCACCTCAGACCGTAGCTTAAGCTCACTATGATCAAATATATCTACTGGTCTATCCCCATAAGAGATATCTGGATGTAAGTCTATCTCCTATAATGGAACATGCCAAAAGGGCCTTCCGCTCCTCCAGTACATTTTCAGCGATGATACGTGAAATACATCATGACTCTGTTACAGATGCTCGTGTAGGCCCAAGCTATACGCAACTGGTTCCTCCCTCTCAATGATCATAATGGGTCCCACATACCACGGTGCTATCTTCCCTTTCTTTCCAAACCTCATGACCTCCCCTTTCAAAGGTAAGTAAACGTAATAATTCCTGACCACTCATGTCAGACTTGAAAACATCGATTCACGATAATGTAACTCTCACCACGTTCTTAAACTGAACAAAACAGACGTAGATTAACTAAATCCTTGTTGATGGACCATAAATCATCTCAATTCGAGAAGATTGTTATTACTCACTCTTAACCAAACAAAACGTCGGTGCTAAAATTTTTGTATGAAGCCTCAGAAGGCATCGCGCAGATAATATACCGCTACAAGTTATCACGCATAGCTTTAACAATGGTAATATATACTCCCAATCACCCAAGAATCCAGAATATGTATTTCGTGATTTCTCCTACAACCTAGTTTCTTCCCATCTACCCATCGACTTACGGGTGACACGTCTAGCACAAAATGTAACTTCATCCCCATCGTCTCCTAACACTCCCTATCATAGGTGGAACTGAAAGGTCTCATCCTAATTCATAACAATATTGGACGACACCTTGATCCTTCTCACTTATTCTTTCAAATAAATGTTGTACATACTGCTCGATAGTATTTGGTCAGTCCATTCCACAATTCAAAGGAAGTCCTGACCTCTTCACGATTTTGGATACCCTACTTATGAATTTTACAAATCTTCGCATCAATCCCATCACTTGGACCATCAAAATTACTAAAATTATTGTTGATAACCTTTTATCAAACTTTTTATATCCAAATGGTGTGCCTTGAGGAAACTTCACTATGTCTCATCAACACCAATCCCCATGCTCAACGTTTCACATTTCATGGAATATGTTACTCCCCTTTTTTCCAAAATATACAAAACCACGGCCCTTGCATTTTCTCTAAATAGTGCATTTCTTGGGGACCTTTTCGTCTGGTGGTAATCAACATATAATTTATGGGTAAGACGCTCTAGGTATTTGAATAAGTGAGACTCTGCTCTACTTTTTCAAGATTGTGGGGTCCTCCCTTGTCAAGGGATATCTTTTTACATGTGTTGCCCCACCATTTTTCAACTCCTTTAGGTTGTGATAAATCTCCTTGATATAGACATAGTCGGACTATCTTCTTTTCTCAACGAATTTCAATCCATCATATCATTCCACCTATGTTTCTAGCTGCCACACCGGTATATATTCGATACTCTTGTAATTACCTCCCCTTAATTTAGACGATATTGGAAGTCAAATTAATCAGGGCACCCATACACCCTATAATCTGTGCATATTTGTACAAACACCATAAACGTCACATACGTATCATCTTTATCTAATGCTCGACCCTCGTATTTTCGGCATGGCTATATCATACATGTATTCGCAACCACTCTGCAAATCCAAATTTAATTTCTCGAGATTGCCCCACCCATTAACTTGTGGTGCAAATTTTTTCCCAGTGCTTCCTACACAACACTTCCCGACTCCACTGGCCTTATATTTTTAATAGCTCTTAACTTAAATTATTTCCTCTACGTGTTCAATAACTAACATTTAAAATAAATGCATTAGCATCCAACAACGTCTCACCACTCCTAATGTTTATTAAGGTCCATGCGTGGAATATCCCGCAACAAAGCTCAAAAGAAGTTCCCAAATGCATTATTACCTAGCATTATCTATCATCGAAATCTGTGGGTCCAAATAACTAAGATATCATAAATCCTGTCGCCCGATACATAAATCAAATCGTTTATGACCATGTTTCTCAAGGCGTCACACGATATGGCGCTCTCACTATCACTAAGTTCTCAGCGCATAAACAATAATGAGCTAAATCCCTCCACTCAAAGGTAAACCTGATATACCCTGAATCACATCAGTAAAAGTCCCTACGCACCCGGATCTAATATAACTAGAGAATTGTAATCTCTGAAGTCTACTCCATAAAAATATCGTCACGAGCTTAACCCTCTTTCAAGTGAAACATCGCAAAAATATACATCCTATCCCGAAAACAGCGAACACGATAGTCTTGCTATAACCGCTCACCATCGCTGACCAGTCCATACCTAGGATAAAATCATACATCGCATATAACCTATCAAAATGATCTAAGCTCATAAAATATATCTTCTCAGTGTTTACACCCGTTCCCCTACAAACGGAACTAAAGATAGCCCCACTAGTCATTGACAAATATATACAACTATAGTAATATTAACGATACCACTAATAAACTCATTTAACATGAGAATCTAGTACTAATAAACTACTGTGACTCGCTTCTGTCACACAAAACAGACCCCAATCACCTTGGGATAAATCCATACTTTCAATTCCCAATAGCACTGGTGGTTCAAATAGTTTATGGACATAACACTCTCGTCCCAATTTAACCAAAAACTTCTTATAATTTTCGCCCTTGCTGGGCATCTCGGTCATGTCCCCTAATTGGTGAGGACATGATCCACATATGTATTACTACTCTTTACACATAGGAAAACTCTCTCTGTCATTCCCCTTTCTCTAGCCCCACTGTCCATGTCGGGGGTTTTCTTATCGCAGACCTAGTAGTCTTTATCCTGATTGCTAGCCCCGTTGTCCCTTTGGCTCCGTTGGCCCTATGGGTCTTGTTGCTAGCCTGGATGGCCCTGACTTAATCCAGCATCACCTGTTAGGAATTCTATTGATCTCAATAATTAAAATGGGTAATCTACTGGGTATTCCCTCATGTGCTACCTCATTAGCACCGTTAAATTCACTCTTTTCCTTCTGTTAGGTTCTCTAACTCTCTTGGCTCTCCCTTCTCATAGAAGCGTTGATATTAAATTTTAAATGTACGACAATGACGGTAATGGTATCAGTTTTTCTAACTAAATTTTCCCATCCATGCTTGTATATTCTATCCATGAGTCCATTATTAACTTAAGGAGCTTTTTTATTCTCCGTATCCACCTCATCGGGTACGAAGTTTGCTAAATACATCAACTTCCCTTTATGACCGACCACTGTACGACCCTTCTAGAACAAGTATTGATATATCCTTTGCCTCTAAATTTAAACAACTGATGAGAGGATTTATGGTTAAATCGCACCCCAAATTTCTCATTACTCATGGCATCTCTCCATAGTTGTGGTAACTGACTCCTATCACTACAACGCCGCTCCTATAAGCTAAACTTTCGCTCGAAATTTAATCCTGAGTGCCACTGCACTCCACCTTACAAAATTGCCTTTGGATTATCTCCTTCCATTAACCAATCACACTCCCTCTCTTACCCGAATCCTTATGGATGGCTCTTCGAAAGAGTTACTCCGGACCCCCCTTTATCGACTAAGCCGAGTGAGTCTGAATTTTCACCATCGCTTTCCATGAAGGTGCTTAGGGAAACTAATACAACCTACTGATTATTCTATCATCATCTATCTGAATAATAACCAAGGTGACTCCTATCGCGGTCACCGTTCCCAGAATATTTCATGGCTTATGCTGAGCCTCTCCCCCTACAGTCCTTTTAACGACGCTCGTTGGTCATCCAAAATTATTCGGTGTACGAATCCCAAACGAACTTGTATATGAATTTCATGAACTATACTTAATAACAGGAGAACATAAGTTGCACAGATCCTATAATAAGGCTATATATTAAAGAACGCTACAATGAAACATAAAAATTCGCACAGATCCCATAGACTCTAGAAACTGATGCTCTGATACCATCCGTAACACCTTGCCTATTAAAATACCGATAGGCCAACCCTTTATCAAAATAAAATGTTGGTCTTATAAGGATCATTCTTAGCATCACTGTCAAAAATATTTTTAAAGTTACTAACCAACAAGTAATTAAATAGACTGGTGCCAAATTTTATCTTACATTAATTAACAAAATGCAAAAATCATTAATAATTAAACCATTCACACAAAATAATAACTGAATCCAGCAAAAATAAATATATGAATAAATAAGATCGAATAAATTATCAGTTCAATAATAAAATCCAACAATAACTGAAATAATAAAATAGATACATAAGGTCTAATGAAGAACTGAAATACTGAAATAGTCTGAAGGATGACATGCCCATATGAGTACTGAAATAAAGTCCCTACACAAGGAATAAATGAACGAAACGTTTATAGTAAATTCCTGCCACTTCCATATGAGCAGAAACTACGCGTCTCTGGATAGAATCCTCAAGCTGGGCGTCCCTATGCCTGGTCACCTAAAATGTTTTGAAAAATATTTTAAGACAGGTCAGAGGTCAAGTAAAACATTTTGAAAATATTTAGCAAGTAGTTAAATTGTAATTAATTAAATTATACATGCACACTTTTCATATTTAATCTAGTGTCGCACTCTCTTGAGATATAACTCACCCCTCATCTAATGTGCACACCTAACGCTTGCCTTTTAACCTCACTAGTTATGCTCCCCCGCCTAAATTGCCTTATTACACCTTTTTCTATCGCACTACACTAACCCGAGTATTCTTACTTTGATTATTAAGCTATTTACTCATTAACGTATTAATCATTTCAACTATATTAAGTTATATAACGTTCACACTAGTTATACAGGAAACCCCTTTTTAATCGTATAACTTTCACACTAGTTATATAAGAAATACATTCACAGTTATGTATTAATATCGTGTATAATTATCTACTCATATTTTATACGTACTAGTATACTACAACATTCACTCACATATTTCATATAATAACCATCCATTCCCGAGTAATAAATCACCAGATTCTTTCTCTAAAATGATATCATATCCAAGGTATGATCACTCTAACACAGTTACCTCAAGTCAGAATCACTCAGGATCTTGGGTAAGAATATCGCAACCATAGTGGAGACGGTCATATTCCCCCCAAAAGTGAGACCGAATCATACCCAAAGCGTCCCACCAGGGAAAATAAATCACATAGTAAAATGTCAGGCGATATGACATGGGGACTATATTCTCCCTATATTCACTATCCAGTGGATTCATCCACATTACGCAACCTCCGATGATAGCACTAGAGGAGTGTGTATTCTTATAAATGACATTCACACCGGTATCTATAAATTAAAATATATATTTACTATCACACTAACTAACTATATATATAAGTCCGGCTAACCCATATCTAACATCCGTAGCACTAGCCCAAAATACCCGAGTCTCGATCCCGACTCTTATTTTATTTAATTTCACTCGATAAAATAATTTAAATTAGCTTCACTTGCTAATATACCTAGACTCACCCAATCGGGCCGTAGTTAAACATTTGTGAATTTATTTTACTCAATTCATTATTTAAGTTCCTCATTTTTCTCACCTTTCTTGACTTATATACATCCACTTATAATCCCTAGGTAAAACAATGTCACGCATCAATATCCAGATTTCATTTTCGACTAAAGATTTTGATCTCGGACACCCTTTTATAGAATATTCATACCTAATTAAAAAAAATCATAAAAATACAAAACCGCCAGTCACGCGTTGATAACGAAAATATCTATCTCCGTGTCCAAAACCAAGGTTTATTTGAATGAGATATCAACCTCGTTCTAATGAGATACTAATCTCATTTGAATGACAACCTCAACGCGTTCGAACGTGTTTTAGACAAATTGTTCTTAAGTCGATCTATTGATACCTCAACAGATTATCTTCTCCGAAAATCATTTTCTCCATTTTTGACCCTCAAACCTCCATGGTTTCAACCCAAACTTCAACCCAATTGATACCCACATTTATTAAATTTATAAATAGGTTCTAACATAAATATACATCATCAATAATCACTGATTCTCAATAAAACTTTTAGGGTTCACGAATTGGGTTTTCTCAAAATTTCTTAAATCACAAATTCAATTTGATTCAATAATCCAAATTCAACAACAACTGCAACTGGGTTTCGATTATAAATCATATTTTAACATCATAAGATAGTATTCACACATTAGTTAAACATCAATTTCACCTTTAATTCTCAAACCCCCCAAAAAACCCAAATTTCACATGTCACCCTCCCAAAACGAATTTGTCAACACATCTATAATATGAACATGAAATTCTTCCATTTAAATCAAAATCAAGTTTAACCACTTGCTTTATAGGATTTGTAAAGTCTGATTCCACGTAGAAGTTGATGAATCTGACGAAGTAGACCCGAATCCCCTTTGAATTTATTCTCTAAAGCCTTCAATTTTAAACTTCTCAAAGATAATGAATGTGCAAAACAAAATAATGAGTAAGATCAAATAGTCTTGAATAAAACATGCATATTCATCACGCCAAATTTCAATAAATTTCATTCACATTATGCTAATCGATATATTTATTTAATTTTAATTTTAGTGTTGACTATGGGGTGTACTGTATATACTTGAAAAAAATTGCCAAAAAAAATGCGCTGAAAACATCATTTGACGATGACGAAATATCTAACAAATAGCATCTATAGTTAACTAATTTTTATTCGCTGGTTGTTAATAGGAGGGAAAAAAATTGGCAAGGTTTTTTGAATATTTTTGTTAACGCAGATGATTGTAATTTTTTTTTATATATATATTTTTTCAATCTAGTTTCGTATAATTTCTAGTAAATAAATGGTGTTTCTAGCGCTGACCATTCAACATGTAGGAATAAATATATTCTAACATGTAAAGTACAAGCATATCATACGTGTACTTTGTAGTATTATGCATGTACTTTGTTTTTTTTTTGCCCATAACAAAGAAAGAACCCCAAAGTACATGTGAAACATTACAAAGTACACGTAAAAGTAAAAATAATTTCACATGTGCTTTGGTGTGATCTGCTTATATTATCATTATTGGACCAAAGCAAACAAGGAATCCTAAAGTACACGCATGACATTACAAAGTACACGTACTACCTTACAAAATTTTGTGTACTTTGTAACTTTATGTGCGTACTTTGCTTTATTTACTTGTTATAAACCAATATTCTTATAGTACATGCACAATATTAAAAAGTACACGTAATAATAAAAAAGAATTAAATGTATATGACATTCTTTTAAAAGAATTACACTTCTACACCATATACTACATTATTTATTAAGTCAACATTGGCCAAATGCATTCAAACCTTGGAAGTTTAAATGCTAATTACTTCATTTATCAATACAACCACCACCTACCATATGAATTAGGATCAAAATTCTATATAAAACGTAACCTTGTTGTAATCTTTAGCACTCTAAATTTCATTCATAAAAACGTCAAAATGGTTGTTCCAACAGAGTCTTTGAGAGATGTTATTAAAAATGCAAACAACTAAACAAAAAAATTACGAATGATTGAGGAAGAAATTTCCTCAATCATTCGAGAAATTGACACCTTTAATGAATACGTTAAAGAAGGCTCCGCTCGACTCCCACCCATCATGTATGACTTATTTAAAGAGGATGTGCCACCACCGAAAGCCCACGAAGCCCTCGTCAATTCCTACACATACGTGGCAAAAATTCTTCTTGAAAACTGTATGAAGGACATGGATTTTAACTCTGAGGCCCTTTTGTTGTTGGAGAATAAAACTCGGGTGATATCAATTTTATCGGCACTCTTCCTAACCCCATCGACAATTTCCTTCTGTTCCAGATGATATTTTTTATAGTTGATGGGTCTTATTCTTTTTTTTCTTTATCAATTGTAATTTTTTCTTTTTTCTTTTCAATTCAGTCATAATTTTTTTTAATAGTGAATGAAATTATCTTTTCTTTTAATGCATGTCTTTTTATTTTGATGATAACGGTACTGACAATTATATAAAAATTACAAAAAACACAAATGAAAAATCAATTAGGATTAAACATTTAGTTTTTTTTTGGGCTTTAGTCCCATCTTCTAAAATTTGTTAGGATCGTATTCCATGTATTTTTAAATTTGTAATAAGTACCATAACCACCTAAAACTAATTACTCTGTTGCTTATCTTCCTTTTTGTAGAGAATGACACTTATCCCATAGTGGTTATAATAGGATTAATACTAAAAATAAAATAAAGAAACGAGACTGGATACCAATAAATCTTAAAAATGAAACTAACACTTAAGATTCCTTAAAAAATTTAATATGCGTGTACTTTGTGTTTTATGCATGTATTAAAGCACACGCACATTGATAATGATTTAAATATATTCATATAAAATAAATGCATAAAGTGCTTTTTTTTTTACCGAAGTACATTGAATATGGAGAGAACATTTTTATAATGTACATTAAATACATTTTTGTACTGAAATACATGTATTAAAAATGTAAATCACGTATATTTTTTAAATCAAGAATATTGCCACTCGCGCAGACCATATTCAGATAATACTCCCATAATAATGTCGTTGGCACGGACCATAATACACGTAAGAATCTGATAATATGTTTGACTTATTCACAAAATATTGGAACATAATATAATGTCAAAAATGAATAAAATAAATCTAAAGTAAATGCAATAATGCATAAAATAAAAGTGAAAATAGAACTTATCAGTTATAGTATAACTGTTATACAATACCCAAAGTACATGCGAATTTTTATAAAGTACATGCACATTATACTGATAAAAATCATTTTCTAACTTCGTGTACTTTATGTATTAGACATGTACTTTAATAAAGTACGCATCTAATACATAGTACACGTACTTAGAAATTGATTTTGGTCAGTATAATGTGCGTGTACTTTATGTTGATCCAATTTCCAAACATATAATACAGAAATGAACACTCAACAATAAAGTTTTATTAATTTACTCAAATGTGAATGTTCATTGATTTTATTTAAAACTACTGTTGCAATGAGTGAATTGAAGAACATTAAGAGGAATCAAATTGGTTCTTTACATATGGACCTGTAATGGCCCATTTTACTACACCTAGAGCAAGTAACTTCTCTTATTATGACCTCACCAACATATCTCATTCTTTTATTACTTGGACTCCCCGTCGGTATCTTTGTTATGGAGGAAGGATTGCTGGATTTTCAGGTAATGGAATGTTTAGGGACATCAAATCAGGAAGAGGAACTATAGGTGATGAGTATGATTTTTTATAGAAAAAAATCTTATAATAATCCTCAATATGATCATAATTACTTCCACCGATATTTCGTACGACAACAACATCATGAGAACATGGAAAGCATCATAGCTGCCAACACTTATAAGACCAAATTCCTTTTTATAAGCCAACCGTGGCCTGCACATGTTAATGAACTTCGAATACATGTTTACTTGAGCGGCTAATATTCCAACACTAAAAGAAAAATGAGTATTAGGGAAGGTAAAAAATCGTCTCTAAAAGTACAAAACCCGTCCCTAAAGAGTACTAGGGACTATTTTTTTAATGGCAAAAATTCGTCCCTTATACTAGGCGTCCTAAATATTTTAGGGACGGATTTTATCATCCTAAATGTTAACTCATGAACACTCTGCATTTGGCATTAGGGACGGATTTTTCGTCCCAAATGGTGTTCCCGTGAAAAAATTCCCGCTCCCACCAATAGTATTAGGGACGGATAAACCGTCCCTAATACTACTGAGATTCTGGCAACCCAATTAGGATGGTAAAAACCGTCCCTAAAGGTAATTTTAATTGATGCAGAAATGGGTATTAGGGACAGTAAAAACCGTCCCAAAAGGTATTCTCAATTAATACAAATTATTATTAGGAACGGTTTATAACCGCCCCAATTGATAAATAAAAAATTATCATAAATAGTTATATTATTATATGTTTTATTTTGCAATAATAATTGACGTCTAATTTGCATTATAAATCAAATCATCTAATAAAAAATGCAGTATATCAACGACATTCATTGAAGCATGTATCCAATAACAATTTCTTCCATTAAAATACATTCAAGTCGAAATATTTAAATGAGTACAGAATCATACTAATTAATAAGATATACAATTGTCAAAAAAAATATCATCCATAAATTAAGATGATAAATATGGTTGTCACGCTTCAAAAACTTCTCTTAGTGTCACATATAGAAGACACACTCAAAAACATGTATCTTCAACTTCTTGTGCATAACCTGCAATCAATAAATAATAATTTTATTAAAATAATGTTGTAGTAAAATAAAATATCCAAATATATTAGTTAATCATATCAACAATTGTTGGAACAATAAGCCCCCGATTTTAAAATCTTGTTATACATCAAAATCAATTATTTCCTTTTTAGATGCGGAAGCATAGATGATGGTTCAACACAACAATAAAAACAAATTTTAATTTCTTTCAATTAAAACAAATTTTAATTTACTTCAAATTAAAATAAAATAAGTGAAATATGATTGATACACACAATTTGAATTTCACTTAAACTAATTTAACCCAAGTGCTAGAAATTTGACTAAGTCATATTTTCAATATTACCAAATAGGACAACCAATTTTAACAAATGACTTGAATTAAATAAACATTACCCAAATTTAATTTTGCACCAAATTAAATAAGTAGTTATTAAAAATCAATTTTATCTTTTTATCCAAGCATGCGTTATAGGTGATTATGCGAAAGATAAAATAAACAATGAATCACTACGCCACGATGTACGTGGAAAAATCCACAACGGGGAAAAAACCTCGGACGACCCTAGCCTTAAGTCCACTAAGTATGATTTTACAATTACAAGACAGATAACTTACTTCCTCAACTCGACCCCTTTCAAGCCTTGACGCGTCTTCTTATTAACCCCTCCGCCTAGTGGACAACCCCGGAGCTCCACCGGAATCTTGGACTCACCAATGAGACAATAGGTACACCGTCAACCACACATGGTGCCTTTCACCATGTCAGAAAGCCGCAGTTAAACAACATTCTTCTTTCTTTGAGGGATGTAGAAGGAAACCCAAACAATCTCTTCAGTGCGGTAGAGAAAACCCGGGGCCAAACACTCCAAGCAAGATGTATATATATTGAAACTTGGATTAAATAATATGGGTGAAAACTAAAGTGTAAATGAATTTTTGTTTGAAAAATAGAAACTTTAAAACATTAACTTTTTCTTTTTATCTTTTTCTCTCAAACTCTCTCTTGGAGATAGATGTGTATGAAAAATTTAACTTTCCAAAGTTGGTTCCCACACTTAGATATTCAGTCAAAAGTTAGTGGGGAAAGATAATGGGAAAGTGGGTGAAAACTGTCCAAAAATAATTCCCGCCAAAACTCGTTCGAACGACTTTTTCGTTCTAACGGATTTACTAATGAAGTTCCAGAATGGAAAAAAGAATTTCGTCAGAAATCTCATTCGAACGAGATGCAGTTCGTTCGAACGACCTGACAATCTTGTTCGAACGAGAGTCCAGTGTGTATCGAACGACGTTCCAGAAAATCAGAAAAATTAAATTTTAATTTTAAGTCCAAAACTTTTATGGAAAGTTCCAAAAAATATTTTTCTGAGTAAAACAAAGTACACCCAAATAAATTTCCAAGCTCCTATATATATATATATATATAAAACTGCATTCATATCTTAGGAGCATATAACAATGTCGTTGATGTAGAAATGAGGCACATTAAACTTGGCATTTTGATGAAGCTTTAAACTTGGCCCCTACGTCTTCAACTTTAGTATGTCATAGGCTTGAAGGATGATCAATAACTCTATCCTATGACTCAAACGTTTTTGTCCGGAATTGAGCCAAAGCTACAAAGGACTCAATTGGAAATTTGTGTCCTTATAAATCTCCCCCTTTGGCTATTCCGAGACAAAAACAAACAAAGATCCTAAAGGTTCGTCACGCTATACTAGACTAATAAAAAGTTCCACCCAAAATAAAAATACAATACTTGACTCAAACAACCCAAGGATCAAAATCTTTGCCAGTGAAAGTTACTGCTTAGAATATAATTCGTGCACACTTAAGCAAACACATTAAACGCATAGGAAATATCAAAATATTAAATACAATTAAGGTAAGTACTCCCCTAAATTAATTCTCCCCTTTATCAAAACAAATGATCAAAATATTTTCCGGTGAAAGTTGCCACTAAGAATAGAATTCCTGCACACTTAAGCAAACACATAAAATGCATAGGGAATATCAAAATATTTAATGCAAGTAAAGTAAGTACTCCCCCTAAATTAATTCTCCCCTTTATCAAAACAAATGATCTACTTAGAAAGACGTCTCCCCCTAAGGTAAATCTCCCCAAAACTAAGATACGATTATAATAGGAATAGATACCATTTCTCCCCTATCATATATATATATACATACTCTAAATATACCGATAAAGCACTAGCATATATACATAGATATAAACACACACATGACACAAAATACAATAAGTTTAGCACACTCATATGGGAAAAATGTTTCATATGGAAACGAAAGTGTATGAGTGTGAACTAGTAACAATTAAATTTAGACCCAAACACTTAAAATATGTTCACAAAGTTCTCATTTGATTGCAAACATTATCACATTTGAATATAACCTCATGTGACAAGAAAGATTGGACTCAATGAACAAACACACTCAATGCATACAAACCTAGAGTTTTGATGATTCTACAAAACAATATAGTCATGACAATAAAGACAACTAGGATAAATGAACATTGTGCAAACCGTTGATATATCATCCAATCTCCCTCAATAAGCATATATATTATTTTTCTTTTGAATGAATATATCAATTAAACATAGGCCTTGTTAATTATTTTTTTAATGCCATTTTCTATTTTTAGGCCTTTGGACCAAGTATTTCTTTTAGGTCCATTCAAAACGTTGGCTTACTATTCGCAAATGATATAATTCCGTTCGGAGCCCTTCCCCGTGCACATATATATATATACATACATATATATATATATATATATATATATATATATATATATATATATATATATATATATATATAATTTTTTATATCTCACAAAACTCACGTGCAAGGGATTTTTACATGCACTAGTCCTCCTAGGTCATAGATATGTAGATGACAAGATTAGTAGGAGAACACCTCACAAAGCTCAAATATAACATGTGACATTTTAAATTTCAAATGAGCTCGTGCATGTGTGAATAGAGGCATATAAAAATAGAATCCATTTAGTCAATACAAAATCCAACTACTCCATATAAAAACGGTAAAGAACATTTTAAGAATTGACAATCTAAACCAAAAGTTCTAGCCACATGGGAGCGTAAAAGAAGGGATCCAAACACAAGTATAAGCCACTTAAAGTGTGTCAAACGAAAATACACACAAAATAAAATCTTTTTTGAGTTTTTAACATTTTAATCAAAAATAAAAATAAATACTCAAAAGGACAAACAAAAATCATTTTAGCAAAAAAGATATCAGTAATCAAATAATGTTTAAACCTACCAGTTACATTGGCCCAGTGCGAGGTGATCGTGCCTCTCACTGGACCATTTTGTTACAGTTTTACGTTTTCATCCTTGGACTCCATTTTAGCAACACAAGCTATTATATATAGTATATATATATAGATATGATATGCATATATATATAACAGTATCTATATATATAACAGTCTCTCTCTCTCTCTCTCTCTCTATATATATATATATATATATATATATATATATATAATAATGTTATATACACATATACATATGTGTTATAATGATATATTGTTATAAACACATATGTATATGTGTATATAACACGATATATTGTTATATACACATATACATATGTCTATATAATAGGGCCTGTTATATACACATGTATATGTGTATATGTCAACAGTTGCTATTATATACACATATACATATGTGTATATAATAGTATACTATTATATATACATATGCATATAAGTGTATATGTATGTATATATATGTAATACTACGGTTATACTATTTATACATACATATATATACATAAATAGACACTTATATGCATATGTATATATAACAGTATAAGTGTATATGTATGTACATATATCTAATATAACTGTTATACTGTTTATCCATACATATATACATACACATATACACACACTTATATATATATATACACTTATGTATACATTATATATATATATATATATATATATATATGCATATATATATTAGAAAATGTTCATTTGGCACAACATGTTTTCTTAATAGAACAGTGCCTTAATGCAACATATAAAAGCAACATCTTAGAAACTGCTATGTTCTATTATGAAAATAATTTATATGCTTTAGTTGTGAAAATAGTTATATGGAAGCTATACTACTGCTTCAAACCGGGAGCTCCATGACTATGTGGCCGGTTCCTACGAATCACATTGGTCCTGTGCGAGATGTTCGTGACACCATTTTGTGTTTGTTTTTAATTTTCACCATTCGATGGCATGTTTTTTATACTCAAGTCTAACATTTTGCAAATTTGCATCGTACACTCAAATCGGGCGCCCCGTGACTATGCAGTCGGTTCTTAAGACTCACATTGGTTCCGTGCGAGACGTTCATGACTCTTATGGGACTGTTTGGTGTTTGATTTGCGTTTTCACCCTTCGATGGCATGTTTTTTATGATGAAGTTTAACCTTTTGCAAATTTGCATCGTATACTCAAACCGGGAGTCCCGTGACTACGCGGTCAGTTCCTACGAGTCACATTGATCCCTTGTGAGGTGCTCGTGACTCTTACTAGACCGTTTTGTGGTTGTTTTAGGTATTCACCCTTCGATGACATGTTTTTATGCACAAGTCTTTTTTTTTGCAAATTTACGTCGTATACTCAAACCGGGAACCCCGTGACTACGCTGTCGGTTCCTATGACTCACATTTATCCCGTGCGAGGTGTTCATGACTCTTATGAGACTATTTTGTGTTTGTTTTATGTTTTCACCCTTCGATGGAATGTTTTTATGCTTAAGTCTAACATGTTACAAATTTACGTTGTACACTCAAACCGGGAGCCCCGTGACTACGCGGTCGGTTCCTACGAGTCACATTGGTCCCATGCGAGGTGTTCATGACTCTAATTAGACCGTTTCGTAAATGTTTTAGGTTTTCACCCTTCGATGGCATTTTTTTATGCTTAAGTATAACTTTTTGAAAATTTACGTCATATACTCAAGTCGAGAGCCCTGTGACTACGTGATCGGTTCCTACGAGTTACATTGATCCCGTGTGAGGTTTTCATGACTCTTACGGGACCGTTTTGTGTTTGTTTTACATTTTCACCCTTCGATGACATGTTTTTATGCTTAAGTCTAACTTATTACAAATTTACATCGTACACTGAAACCGGGAGCCCCGTGACTTCGCTATCCATTCCTACGAGGCACATTGATCCCATGCGAGGTGTTCATGACTATTATGGGACTGTTTTGTGTTTGTTTTACGTTTTCACCCTTCGATGACATGCTTTTATGCTCAAGTCTAACTTTTTGCAAATTTACGTCGCGCACTGAAATCGGGAGCCCCGCAACTACGCGGTCAATTCCTACGAGTCACATTGGTTCCGTGCGAGGTATTCATGACTCTTACTAGACCGTTTGGTGGTTGTTTTAGGTTTTCACCCTTCGATGGCATATTTTTATGCTTAAGTATAACATTTTGCAAATTTACATCCTATACTCAAATCGGGAGCCTGATGACTACGCGATCAGTTCCTAAGAGTCACATTGATCCCGTGCGAGATGTTCGTGACTCTTACGGGACCATTTTGTTTTTTTTTTGCATTTTCACCCTTCGATGGCATATTTTTATGCTCAAGTCTAATTTATTGTAAATTTACGTCGTACACTCAAATCGGGAGCCCCGTGACTATGCGGTCGGTTCCTATGAGTCACATTGGTCCCGTGCGAGGTGTTCGTGACTCTTACTAGACCATTTTGTGGATGTTTTATGTTTTCACCCTTCGATGGCATGTTTTTATGCTTAAGTCTAACTTTTTACAAATTTACATCATATACTCAAATCGGGAGCCCCGTGACTATGCGGTCGGTTCTTACGAGTCACATTGATCCCGTGCGAGGTGTTCGTAAATCTTACGGGAATGTTTTGTGTTTGTTTTACATTTTCATCCTTCGATGGCATCTTTCTTATACTCAAGTCTAACATTTTGCAAATTTGCATCGTACATTCAAACCAGGAGTCTCGTGACTACGTGGTCGATTCTTACGAGTCGCATTAGTCCCGAGCGAGGTGTTTGTGTCGTTTTGTGGCTATTTTACATTTTCACTCTTCGAGTGCATGTTTTTATTCTTAAGTTTAATTTTTTGCAAATTTATGTCGTACACTCAAAACGGGAGCCCCGTGACTACGCGATTGGTTCCTATGAGTCGCATTGGTCCCGTGCGAGGTGTTCGTGACTCTTACGGGACCGTTTTATGGCTATTTTACATTTTTACCCTTTGATATCATGTTTTTATGCTTAATTCTAATGTTTTACAAATTTATGTCGTACACTCAAACTAGGAGCCCCGTAACTACGCAGTCGATTCCTACGAGTCACATTGGTCCAATTCGAAGTGTTCCTGATTCTTACGGGACCATTTTGTGTTTATTTTATGTTTTCACCCTTCGATGGCATCTTTCTTATACTCAAGTCTAACATTTTGCAAATTTACGTCGTATACTCAAATCGGGAGCCCCATGACTACGTGGTCAATTCTTACGAGTTACATTGATCCCGTGCGAGATTTTCATGACTCTTACGGGACCGTTTTGTGTTTGTTTTATATTTTCACCCTTCGATGGCATGTTTTTATGCTTAAGTCTAACTTATTACAAATTTACGTCGTACACTGAAATCGAGAGCCCCGTGACTACGCGGTCCGTTCCTACGAGTCACATTGATCCCGTACGAGGTGTTCGTGACAATTATGGGACTATTTTGTGTTTGTTTTACGTTTTCACCCTTCGATGGCATGTTTTTATGCTCAAGTCTAACTTTTTGTAAATATACGTCACACACTCAAATCGGGAGCCCCGTGAGTACACGGTCGATTCCTACGAGTCACATAGGCCCCGTGCGAGGTATTCATGACTCTTACTAGACCGTTTTGTGGTTATTTTAGGTTTTCACCCTTCGATGGCATATTTTTATGCTTAAGTCTAACGTTTTGCAAATTTACATCGTATACTCAAATCGGGAGCCCCGTGACTACGCGATAGGTTCCTAAGAGTCACATTGATCTCGTGTGAGCTTTTCGTGACTCTCACGGGACCATTTTGTGTTTTTTTTTATATTTTCACCCTTCGATGGCATGTTTTTATGCTCAAGTCTAACTTATTACAAATTTACGTCGTACACTCAAATCGGGAGCCCCGTGACTATGTGGTCGGTTCTTATGAGTCACATTGGTCCCGTGCGAGGTGTTAGTGACTCTTACTAGACCGTTTTGTGGATGTTTTATGTTTTCACCCTTCGATGGCATGTTTTTATGCTTAAGTCTAACTTTTTATAAATTTACATCGTATACTTAAACCGATAGCCCCGTGACTATGCGGTCGGTTCCTATGAGTCACATTGATCCCGTACGATGTTTTCGTGACTCTTACGGGACCGTTTTGTGTTTGTTTTACATTTTCACCCTTCGATGGCATGTTTTTATGCTTAAGTCTAACTTATTATAAATTTACGCCGTACACTTAAACCGGGAGCCCCGTGACTACGCGGTCGATTCCTACGAGTCACATTGACTAATTTTTATTTCCATTTTCACATTTCTCATATTCAGCTCGGACTAATCAAGAATAGCTTTAATCTAATAAATAAATGGTTACCAATTAATTTAGTATGGACCATTGTAGAGAAATTGACACGCCTTAAACCTAGAAAGTGGTAATACATTGGATAATGCCTTATTTTTCTAGTGTTCACCCTAACTTTTCTTTGTTCAAAAGTTATGTACTACCCCCACCCCCCCCCCCCCCAAACCCTACACACACATCCTGGAAGTGACAAGAAATAAATGCGCCAACTGTCTTTGTTTAATACATAAGCAAGTCTTGCTTTGTTTTGTGATTTCTGAGACATACTTGTACAATTTAGAATTCCTATCCAAAATAATTTCTTTCCGATAATTGGATAACGATGAGAAATGAGGATACCTGTTCCCTACAGCTGAACATTGGAAGTACTCGGGGAATCATCTGGTGGTATTAGGAATCCAACATTTTGTATCATATGAAATAACTTGTTGGTGGTCTCTTTCAACTCTTGAATCTCTTCACGATGACGAGTCTCTCCCTCCTCAATCCTCTTTTGCAACCTTTCGATCTCGCTCTCGTAAAAGTGAGAAGGAATGGACCTTACAGATGGCAGTCGAATACCAACTCCCCTACATAATGTACGCCCATGTACATTACGACCAATGACATCCTCAAATATTTGATCTCTCACTTTCGGGTAATTCTGTTGTTCTTCTTCTATCGCATTCAACTGTCTTTGTATACTTTCCTACAAATTAAGAAAAGAGTTTTAAATAGTGTGCCATACCATAAAACATTTATTGCAATATTTTTTACATTAGGTAATAAGGATGGACATTAAAATATAATACCTCTATACCAGCCGCTCCATCCTCCATATTATACGTCTTAACCTTCAACCTTCGAGTCTCTTTATACACACTAATCTTGTCGATAGGCAAGTTGACTTTTTTCATCTATTAATTTTTAAGTAAGATAAGAAAAAAAACATATTGAGTTCATAATAGTAATGATGAAATTCAACATTATTGTCCTCAAACTAAAAGCATAAAAGAATATGTAAGGAATATAAAATATGTTGTTAACCTTTTCTACAACTTGAGGAATTTACATCCTCCCAGTCCTAGGGTGGGCATAAAGGTTTGCCTTATTTTCGGTGTTTTTTGCCACCACTTGCTATATAAAGAGTTAAATCATGTTACAATTTTGATACATATAAACACTCAACAAAAATAAGTATAAAGTAGTTCTACATATGTCATACCATCGTTTCTTTTTCACCCCAGTGAGACACTACTTTAGGCCATATATCGGGATCAACTTGGAGAGGTACATTTTCAAGTCGATCTTTGTGTTGTCATACGCCTAATAATAGTCCTTTTTTATACGATACTTAAAGCGCCTCCAAGCATTTTCCAGCATTTGAAAAAAGATTGGCATCAATCCTTTACGAACAAAAGAATATAAATAAATTATAAATAGATCATTTGATTGACGTATTAACTGAGCATTTTTAAATATTCAAATTTATATTGGCAATGATAGACAATTACCTTCACACTGTCCCAAACTATATCGAGATTTTCCTTCAATACTCTTCTCCAATCATCCACATCCAAAGGAAATAACGATCCTTGTCTAGCTAAATATTCCAACTGACTCGCAAGCTTCTTCGCGTTGGGTTCAATTGGCTGATAGTCGTTATTCCACCCAATTATCATTTTTTTACCACTATCCCATTATTTCCATGGTTTGGAAAACCCTCTACGTTTCACACTAGTAGAGGGACCATTTTGAGTTGGTAATGGTGTACCCTCAGCACTAACTGATAAAAATTCAAAAGAAAATATGACATGAATAATTATAAAAGTAAAATATTTTTAGCAGAATTTTACAATTATCTACTAGATAGGTAGACACATACATTCACCCATATTATCTGAGGGTTGGCATATCATTGACTAAGATTACTCTGGTTGAGACCGATGTGATCCTATTGACGTCCGAGCACATGGGGGGGGGATCATTTCTTCTTGAGAATCTGATGACACTCCTACTCCCACGAGATGATAAGTTGTTTAGTTGGCATGATAGATTTGTATAAAAAACATATATGTTAAGATAAATATGAATAAACATTATACATTAAACACAAAATGAAAAATTATAATACATCGTATTTCCTTTGATAGTATGCATTTTCAATACCTTTCTATTTCTTCTAGAAAATCTGCCAAATCCCTCATATTGAGACAACCACATTTTATCCTTTTAATAATAGATGAAATTGGCCACGTGGGTGGAAGCGTACTCACAATCGCATGCACGAGAAAAATTATGTTAGGACAAAAACCTCTCCTCTTTAAAATGTTGTATACTCTTTCTTTGTAATGCATATGATCTCGCACATTTAAATTTGGGCTCATTTTATGTTGCTCAAATTCTATCCATAAGGGATGAAACTCTCGTTCTTCCTCCTCCTAGTAGCTCTACTAATTTCTCTCCACATGTTGGATTATGTTTTTGAAATATCTTTTCTTTTGCTTGATCCCAACATGGTGGTAGTGTCTAGACTATTTTTTCAAACAAATATTGTTCTGATATATGTTTCGCACATTTTTTCAAGTAACGGCATAATCCAATTTTACGGAATCCATACAAAGTTATTGGAGTGCCCTCTTTAAAAGATGAGTTTTCAAATTCTTCTAATGTATTCTTAATATTTTCATTAAAATTTACAAAAAAACGCATTGTTTCCTATTACAATATCAAAAAACATTCAAGAACAACATTTATAAGATAACCGTAAATATTAAAAAATAAAAGGCAACACGTGAATACGAGAAAACTAAACTGCCCAATCTGATTTTATTTTTTATTTTTTAAATCTTGTTTGCTATAAATAATTAAAAATTTGCTTTACACTTACTGATGTTAAATGCATAAAAAGCCCTAACTAGTCTGTTAAAAGATGTAAATAGATCACTAAACAAAACTGTAAAAAAATGCCTAAAATAATATGATAACAATCTAAGCAAATCCCTAATAAATGTCCAAACAAATCAATACAGATAGTGTATCTCTCTCTCTCTCTCTCTCTCTCTCTCTCTCTCTCTCTTTCTATATATATATAGGGGTGTGACATCCCGACTAATTAAATACCGGGTAGCTACTCCTTTATTAAATCAATACAAAATGCCAAGTTGGTTCAGTTAATAGCATCACTGTCGAAAAACATTTTTATAATTACTAACCACCTAGTATTTAAAAAGTAAGTTGCCAAATTTTAATTTAAGTCTGATTAACATGCAATAAAAGAATAATGGAAGAACAACATAATCCATTCACCATAACGAAGTAATGAATTAACCAACAAATAAATATAAGTCCGGAGGAAAAACTCCTCACAACAATCCCACGAATGAAATAATAACATAAGTCTGAATCCTGAATTAATTACATGCCCGAAGTCTGAATAACTGAAATACATGAAATGCCTCTAAAAGAAATGGGCAACATGCCCTACAACTGATAAATGTTGAATATAGAATCAAGATAGATGAAGCGTCTACAAGCAAAGTCCTGTAACATCCACAAACAACTACAGCTCGTCACCTGAATGAGGATCCTAAGCATGGTGTCCTTGTGGCTAGGCACCTAAAATGGTTTTTACAAAAATAGATTTGAAAGCAAATGGGTCAGAGCCCGAAAGTGGAAATCATTTTAAAAACAGCAAGTGTTTTAATAACATTAAAACATTAAATGCAAAATACATGTTAGGACGTGCACTCACATGAAATTCTCACCTCTCGACTACATGTGCACTCCTAACGTACCGTACCCATCTACATGACATACATATTTAACCAGACCGTAATAAGTTCTACCCCTTACTACTCGATTCCCATATTACATTCTAGCGTTATCCAATAAATAGAGGGTTTTATTTAAACTCAGATTCTCGATTAGTAATACCATTCACTAACAGTTAACCCGTTATGTATTTCCCAAAACATTACCATAATATTATTCAAAATACCAATCATGAAAGTTCCCATTAATTAAGTGTATATTATTCACGTCATAAATATACAATACAAGCACCCCGAGACTAGCTGCGGTGCACACATACTCTGCTATCCATCCCGGTACATCACGTACATAAGGATCACACATTTCGAATCTCTCAGGAATCGTTCTCAGATAACAACATCACAAATAATGGAGGCGAACACAGTCACATCACATGGGTCACGCACATACCTGCGCTCCCACGATCAGCAGACTTATTAATATCCCAATAAGCCCTTCTCTGACCTATGTTCATCGAGGTAACCAATCTAAATCCGGGCAACACAAGGATTAGAAGGCCCTAAGCGAACGTAAACCTCCCGTGATAGCAAGTATGGTAGGTATGTCATACACATAAAATCAATACATATACTAAGTATTCACACATCTTAGTAATCACCATAATATATTGGTGGTACACTTCTCATTTTCGTACCGACATATAATACTACACAATTTATATGTTCTCGGTTAATATAATAAATTAGGCCGACAATAGTTCTCGCATCGTAATCGACACTCACGTCCTACTTCACATTTTCCCTTAGGTTCAAACTACACTTATAGGTTTGACTCCACATTATATCCCAAACATCCCAAATATATCAATTAATCAACAAGGGAAGGTTATCTCTACATATACACAAGGTTACGGGACACTCGGGATCGAAACAGGCTAAAAAGCCTAAACTGTCAACTCGTTCGAAGTCTCGTTCGAACGAGTCTGTTCGAACGAGAGTTCGTTCAAACGAAGTGGGCTTTCTAACGAAGTCTCGTTCGAACGAAATCATCGAACGAACTTCACCCTCGTTAGAAGTCAAAGGTCAACTCGTTAGAAGCTCGTTCGAATGAGCTCGTTCGAACGACCTGGGCAGGTCTTCTAACGAGTGGCCAGATTCGAGCCCAGATTTCCCTTTTTCGTTTTTCCAATTTTCTTCACTCCTAATCCCACATAAAAATCGTCCCAACATCATTTTAAGGTTCCTAATTCGTACTAAACATTCATAGGTCATAATCAAACGTTTATATAGGGCCAACTCATCTTAAACATCATCAAATCTTCAAATCCCTTTATTTATCCCCAATTTATATGAACATGAACCCTAACATTTATAAATCATCAATGAGCCTAATAAAATCCATTTTTGTTTCATCCAAGATATTATTAACATCAGAATAATCGCCTACATATAATTCTACATGCAATTCCTCATCAATATGCAAGATTCTAGTTCCAAATTTAATGGGTTTCGCATCTAACTCCCAAATAAATACGATTATAACAAATTTCTACGCATGGAAGAAGCATTTTCTGCAATTAATTGAAATTAAACCACTTTCCTTATTTGAATCTCTGATTTTTGATGTCGATTTGATGGAGTATACTCTCTCTCTCTGCAGAATCCTTCGATCTCTCTCTCTACAAGCCTTTTTCTCCAAAGTGCTAAAGGTGGCTAGGGTTTGCTTTAGGAATTTTTGAAACAACTCTAATAAGCCCCGTAGTCCAATAAGTCTTAAGATGTGGTTAGTGGGTTTAGTGAGGAATTACCAAGTCAGCTTTTTAATTCCCAATTTTCGTAGGTTTTAATTCCCAAATATCCAAAATTACCAAATTACCCTTATACGTTGCCGGTATGGCCTAAAAATGCCCTGGGACCCAAACTAAACTCCCGGCTAGTATTTTCTGACTATTTCGACCCTTCCGAACGCGTTGGTGCACTCAAAATGACCATACGATTAATAGAACTAAAATTCACTTTTTAATTAAAATAAATATTTCCCTGACGCGATTGTCACACGCGTCTCAATAAAATTTCCAAATTGCCGTATTTCAATCTCACGACAATTTTCATACTTTAATATTCATATATAATCATATATGCACATTATATTCAAAAACCAACTCGCATCTCGCTAGTATTTTAATCCGGATTAATTTCCAATTAATACGCATTTAATATAATTCATCCCATAAATAAATATCACAAAAATACGGGGTATTACATACTTCCCCCCTAATAACTGAATTTCGTCCCGAAATTCGGAACTAAAAAGTACCTGGTAAGAACAAATCTGGATAACGTTCGCGCATCTCATCCTCACGCTCCCATGTGGACTCCTCGACATTATGATGTCGCCACTGAACACGCACTAACGGAACTATCTTTGACCGCAGTTTCCGCTCACTTAGGTCCAAAATAGCAATCGGTCCCTCCTCGTAGGAGCTATCTGGCTGGAGATTGATGTCCTCCAAAGCAATGTGAGAATGAGCCAAATCGTCTCTAAGATATTTCCTTAGCGAGGAAATATGAAACACATCGTGAATCCGATGTAAATGCTCCGGTAACCCAAGCCTATACGCAACCGGTCCAATCCGCTCAATAATAGGAAATGGTCCCACGTATCTCGGTGCCAACTTCCCTTTCTTCCTGAAACGCATAATCACCTTCATAGGAGATACTCTGATCAAAACCTGGTCCCCCACTTGGAACTCCCTGAAGAACCTCTTCGCATCAGCATAGCTCTTTTGCCTGTCCTGAGCTACCCGAATGCGACTCCGTATCAGTTCTATCCTTGCCGAAGTATCCTGAATCACCTCCGGACCAAGTAGTTTGTTATCCCCCACCTCCAACCAACATGCTGGGGAACGACAAGGTCTACCATACAACGCCTCAAATGGAGCCATGCCAATGGTGAACTGGTAGGAGTTGTTGTAAGCAAACTCTACCAGTGGAAGATACTGCTCCCATCCACCCCCGAAATCAATGATGCACATACGTAGCATGTCCTGCAACATCTGGTTTGTACGCTCGGTCTGCCCATCGATCTGCGGGTGATACGCCGTATTCAACTGCAATTCCGTGCCAATGGCCTCCTGAAAACTCTCCCAAAATCGTGAAACAAATATCTTGTCTCGGTCAGACACGATATTTAAGGGCACACCGCGAAGTCTCACTATCTCTGAAATAAAGAGCTGGGCATACTGTCCCGTAGTGTAGTCTGTCCTTACGGGTAGAAAATGTGCGACTTGGTCAACCTGTCCACAATTACCCAAATGGAGTCGTGACCTCTCTGTGACGTAGGCAACCCCGTGATAAAGTCCATGGATATGCTCTGCCACATCCACATCGGGACCTCCAATGGCTGTAGAAGTCCTGCCGGTCTCTGATGATCCACTTTTACCAGCTGACAAGTGGCGCATTTAGAAACAAACACGGAGATATATCTCTTCATCCCGCTCCACCAATACTGACGTCTCACGTCTTTGTACATTTTGTCCCCACCGGGATGTACCGCGAATCGTGAGACGTGCGACTCTGCCATGACCTCGTACCGCAATTCCTCCCCTTTCGGAACTACCAATCTCCCATTGAAGCGTAATCCCCCGTTTGAGCTAACGGTATAGGATTCGGCTCCCTCTGCTAGTAATCGAACTATCAGCTCCTGACAGAACGAGTCATATGCTTGTGCCTTTACCACCATCGTGACAATCTGCGGCGTAACAGTCATTACCGACATGAATGATCGGGCCACTGCATCCTGGTGTCCCAATTCCTTCCACTTTTCCTTCCACACCCCTGCCACCTCATCTACTGGTGTAAGGCTCAACGCGTCTGCTACCACGTTAGCGTTCCCCGGGTGATACTGGATATCGAACTGATAATCCTTCACAAACTCAAGCCACCTCCGTTGCCGCATATTCAACTCCTTTTGCATGAATAGGTACTGTAGGGACTTGTGGTCCGTGAACAATCGAAACTTCTCCCCCAAAAGGTAATGTCTCCATATCCGAAGGGCAACTACAACTGCCGCCAACTCCAAGTCATGAGTGGGGTAATTCTTCTCGTGAGGCTTTAGCTTACGGGAAGCATAAGCTATGGCCTGACTCTCCTGCTGTAAGACACCTCCAAGTCCTTCTAAGGACGCATCGGTGTATACTAGATACTTAACTCCCGATCTCGGAAATGCTAACACAGGTGCTGAGGTTAACTTATCCTTCAACTCATCGAATGCCAACTGACAGGTATCACTCTAGATGAACGGCACACCTTTACGAGTCACATGTGTCAAAGGACCTGCTATCTTCGAAAATCCCCGAATGAACCTCCTGTAGTATCCTGCTAGACCCAAAAAGCTACGGATCTCCGTTGGTGTCGTGGGCTGTCCCCACTCCCTCACCGCGGATACCTTCCCCGGATCAACAGATATCCCCCGGTGGAAAATAATGTGTCCCAAAAACTGGACCTCCTTCAACCAAAACCCATATTTCTCATATTTTACGTACAGCTCATTCTAACGTAGCGTCTGCAAAACTTGCCTCAAATGCTCGGCGTGCTCCTCCTCTGTCTGGGAGTAAACCAGAATATCATCGATGAAGAGAATGACAAACTGATCTAGGAAATCTCTGAACACCCTATTCATCAAGTACATAAACACGGCTGGAGCATTGGTCAAACCAAAAGGCATAACCCGAAACTCGTAAGAACCATATCTTGTTAAGAACGTAGTCTTCGAGACATCCTCTTCCCTGATACGCAACTGATGGTATCCCGATCACAAATCAATCTTCGAGAAGAAAGAAGCTCCTCTCAACTGGTCGAATAAGTCATCGATTCGAGGCAACGGATACTTATTCCGTATCGTGACCTTATTCAACTCTCGGTAATCCACACACAATCTCGGTGAACCATCTCTCTTCTTCACGAATAACACAGGGGCACCCCACGGTGAAGTACTCCTCCGTATAAACCCCTGACCCAACAACTGCTCAATCTGATCTCGTAGCTCTCGCATCTCTGCCGGAGCTATATGGTACGGTGTGCGTGCTATAGGTCTCGTATCTGGTAATAAGTCTATGACAAAGTCTATCTCTCGACTGGGGGGTAGGCCTGGTATCTCCTGAAATACATCAGAATACTCCCTGACAACTGGGATCGAATCTAAAGGAATCACAACCTCCTTAGAGGTATCCTCCTCTATGTAGTACAAATGAGCGGTCGAACCTCCCTCTGGGCGAGGCATCGCCACTACAAACATCTCTTGCCCCGGAATGGAAAAAACAATGCTCCCACCGAAGAAATCAGTCATGGCTCTATAATCAGCGAGCCAATCCATACCGATAATCACATCGTGCACATGCATATCTAATACCAACATGTCTGCAGGTAATACCAGACTACCAATCTCTACCCCCACTCCCTAGCATATAAAGAAAATAAGTGACCCACTCCCCAATGGTGAGTCTACACACGTCACTGTACTCTCTGCTGTGGCTAACAACCCTAAGGCTTTCGCAAAATGTGTAGCTATAAAATAGTGCGTTGCCCCCGTATCAAACAAAACCCGACCCATAGTACCATGGATAAGAAACATACCCTCAATCGCGGGTGGTGCATGTGGAGCTACTGCCTGGTGGACGTTATAGACACGTCCATACTGTAACTGCCCTTGCTGCACAGGAACTGCTGGAATGGCTGGTAGTGCTGGCACTTGGGCTGGAGCTGGGAGAGCTGGTGGAAAAAGTGGCCTCTGGGGCTCATGTCGAGCACCCTGCTGCTGTTGCGGGGCCCTGCTCCTATCAGGACAGTCCTGGCGTTTATGGACAGTCTTACCACAAACGAAACACTTCCCCGGCAAGTTCCCCCCTCTCTGTCCCTGCTGCCCCCGGCCCTAGTGGCCGTTACCGTTCCTCCACTAGCCCTGCTAAAATTGCTGTTGACCATTCTGACCCTGCTGGTTCTGATGGCCTTTCGGACCCTGATGGCCCTGCCGGAAACCTCCCTGTCCGTGCCTAAAATTTCCCGACCTGAACCTCTTGTTATCCCCCTGCTGGGAACCCTGGTCGCCCTGTCTCTGCCCCTGAACCGATTGTGACCCACTGGCACCATTCCCTCTAGTCCTGCCCTGATGGCTGGACTCTCCAGATCTCTTGCCCTCAGCCATGTGAAAACGGTGATCCTGGCAATGGAGCAATGCAGCGTTAACCACATCAGAACAAGTGGCTAACGAGAGATTCCCTAACAAGTGCTGACGAATCCTCCATGTCAACCCGTCAGTAAATTTCTGTATCTTATTATCCTCTGTCGGTATCTCATCTGGGATAATGTTCAGAAGATTAGTGAATTCAACCTCATACTCGGCCACATTCTTACCCTCCTGTCGAAGGCTCATCAACTTCCCCCTCATTTCCGTATGAACAGCTGACGGAAAGTACTTGCGGTCGAACCGCACCCAGAACTCTTGAATAGTGAGAGTGTCTCTCTCCTCCACGGTGGTAATAGACTCCCACCACTGCAGTGCAGACCCCACTAGCTTAAAGGTAGCTAGTATCTGCTTCTGAACCTCAGTGCACTCGTACATCCTCAAGTGCCGCTGAATATCCTTCCTCCACTGACTCAAAACTACAACATCGGAGCTACCTGCAAACTCCGGTGGGTGTGCTTTATGAAAAGCATCACGTACACGTTCCCAAATAGACGGGAATGCATGTGCCTGAACTGTTGCGGCTACTGGCACCTGAGGTGGTGCCTGCTGAACTACTGCTAGTGCGGCATTTACCGCCTGGGCCACAATGGTTGCAACCTCGGCGGCATTCATCGTGCCCTAAACTGGTGCGGGTTGTGGTTCTGGCGTTGCATTCCTGGGGATCCGTTGTGCACGTCGTGGAGGCATCTGAAATAAGAATGAAGTTTATAAGTTCGCAGTTATAAACTCAAAATAGTTGAAGAACGTAGCATATACAAAAGAATACAACAGTCCTAAAATATAGGGCTCTACATCAAAGAAAGCTCAATGGAAACATAATAAGCCGTACAAATCCTAAAAGACACTAGAACCTGATGCTCTGATACCACCTGTGACACCACGACTGATTTAATAAATGAGTAGTTACCCGGTATTTAATTAGTCGGGGTGTCACAAGGGGATATTATATACACATATGTGTATATAACAGGGGGAGAGATATAATACCTGTGCGCATGGGAGAGGCGGTGGCGGAGAGGGTGGAGTGGGGGTAGGGCAACTCAAGGGAGAGGAGGAGGCTCAGGAGTTGAGCAGGGGGAGAGGCGGAGGGGTAGGGCTGCGCAGCAGAGGTAGGGGGGTAGGGCGCAGCGGAGCGAGCGAGAGAGCGGGAGTCGTGTAGACTTAGGGACAATTTTTGGAACAAATGAAAAGAAGTGGGGGGGGGGGGGGAGGGGGAATTAGGGAAAACATTAAAAGGGTCGGATGTAACCGTACCTTATGCTATATTAACAGGGACGGATTTTAAAACCGTCTTATTTGGTATATTAAAAGGGACGGTTAAAAAATCCATCCCAAATGCTCATTTGGAAAAAATAAAAAATCAATTTATACTAAATAGGACATATTTTAAAACCGTTTCTTTTGGTATATTAAAAGGGACAATTAAAAAAATTCATCCCAAATACTCATTTGGAAAAAATAAAAAATCAATTTATAGTTTAAGGGACAGAATATAAAACCGTCCCTTTTTCTATATCAAAACGGTCGGTTTTTAAAATCCATCCCCTTTGATGTAGCAAAAGGGACGGTTTTAAATTCCGTCCCTTAAATTAACTAAGGAAAAATCAGCGCTAAAAATTCGTATATATACCAAAAGGGACGGTTGTAATTACCGTCCTTTTTGATAAATATCAAAAGGGGCGGTTTTTAAAAACCATCCCTTTTGATACTATAAAAAAGGACGGTAATTAAAATCGTCCCTTTTGGTATAGCATAAGGGACAAAATGACATGGCAGTCCCCAATACTATCATCCCTAATATTCATTTTTCTTGTAATGAAATGTCTACTTTTATTCCAATTTTTATTCAGTAATTTATCAAAATGAGGACAAAACTCTTTTAACTAATGTAATAACCCGATCCGAATTTAAGGGTTAATAAAAGATCAACCTGATCCGGTTTGTACGTTAATTGTGAAGTGAAATAGAACAACCTAAATAATATCTCCAATCCAATTTTATTGTCACTTAACATTACTCTTGTTAGCATGTTTTTATTATCACTTAACATTACTCTTGCTAGAATGTGATTCCAATTTTCATCAACTAGGACCCAAGGAAAGTGCCCCCGATGCCAAGTAAATAGAGCCACTAATTGTAAATGCAAATAACTACTTACCTGTACAATGCTCTTAAAATACGAAACAACGTACTTCTTGCCGTAACAAAAAGGAGGGATGTGAGACAAATGCTCAGTGAAAACTTCTACAAATGCACTATAGAAATGAATGGAAAAAAGAACACTCACACGCTACAACTACATGCATGTGAAAATACGTATATATCTACATAAATACCTTTAAAAATACATTTCCCAATGTATTAAATCGCTTTACTTAAAAAATGTTATTTTCTAATGTTTGTTCTCCTTGTCGTTACAAAATAATCATTTTGTATTTTATTCTTAAAACCAACATATTCTTCCTATTAACTCACCAAGTTAAACAATTTTCAATCATTGAAAAAACATTTCATTCACTTCCAAATGTTTATTACTCAACGTTCATTAACTCACACCAGAGTTATTGAACCATTATTTAGACTTTCTTTCAACACATGCACACATCGTGTTAGAAAATATTCATTAATAGTGAAAGCCTTATACGACATACACTTGTGTTATTATGGGTTTAACCCCCTCTAGCGAGCTTAACTATTTATTAGGTTCCCTTGCTTAACCATCTCATTTTTCATTTGTACATTAGCCATTATTCTCAATTTACTTGTCCATGTTACATCAATAGGAACATTAGTTATTCACACAAGTTAGGCTATTTTCATCTTATAACATGTTCCTTATCATGTTTGTGATTACGTTATTATCTTTGCGATTTATCCAACAAACACGGACTTCATGGCCTCTCACCACCGGTCTCCACCGCCATATGCTATTGCAGTTACTTTGGGGTCTTTCACCACTAGAAACATCATGCCCTGCTCAGGGAATCATCCAAATATTTCATTATCTTTTCAATATGCTCAACATTATTCAATTGTTCAGATTATTTAACATTTACAAGCCGAAGCCAAAATTTCGGACATAGTTGTCCGTTTTTTCATTAACATTTGAAAAATTATTACTTTTTTCATTAAGTCCTTTATTCACCCACACGTTGATTTTATACCAAAAATCATTCACACTTTAGGACTCAATTCGTTGTCATCCACACTAGTGTAAAAATATTCATCAACATTTTTAATTCATAAAAATGTTCCACTTTAAGTAAATTTACCAATTTATTCTTTTATTTTCAAAACTCGCAATTTAGTCCTTTAACAATTTTCATTTCCCAAAAGGCAGTTTAAATTTCCAATTTAACACTTAAACACATTTAACCATTAAAAATACTTGTTTATTAGCTTACTTTACTCAACTTTCACATTTTACACACCTTTAATATATAAATTCATACATTTTATATATTAAAACCTCATTTTTTATATATTTGATAAACACACTTTATTTTTGAGTTGTTACATCTCACACCCATTTACCAATATTTACACAATAACCCATACTATTTTCTTATTCCGAGTTTATACACTTTAAAATACCCATTTAAAGTGAAACATTCATTTTTACATTTATCTTCATTATTCAGGTCATATTTTTATCTCATAAAATGGCTGAACTAAGCCCAATGCATTTATTTGAACAAGATCATATTACTTATCTTTAAAACATCATTCTAACACGTTTTATTTAATAAAATGCCTATGAATAGTGTTTTGAAATTTTTAACACCTTTAAAACCCATTTAAAACGTTCTTTTAAATGCCCAATTTTATTCAAAACATTAAGATTGCGATCAATAAGTCCATTAATGCAACATAACAATTATTATTCACATTTTATACCCAATATATGTAAATAACTATTCTGAAAATTATCTTATTTCAAAACCCATTTCAAAACCTCTCTCTGAAACCCATTTTCACCCAAAATGTTAAGGATGTTACTAAGTGAACCATAGATGAAAAATAACACATGTCCTACATATATTTAGTCTAGTATATGCAAATGAACAAGCTTAAAATATACACACTTTAAACCTAAACCAGGTTAGTATTCCCACCTCTAAAGTCTCCAAAATGATAGTGTAGGAAGTGTAAACCCCACCCCCAATGGTGACCTCAAGGGGTTACCAAAAGATCTTCCCAAGCTTGCTCCATGGATTCCCCTTTGAAGCTCTATGCATTTTCATCACAAAGAATACCCCATCAAACACCAATCAAATATACTAAGAACATCATCTTCCTCACAAAATAAATTGTCCTAGGGTTTTTACAATTGTTTGGGAGCTTGGGTGTGGCCTTTAATGGTGGATAATGATCATGGGAGTGGTAGAAATGTGTTAAAAAAATCTAGGGAAGAAGTCTTTCCCCCATAAATCTCTTAGGAGTTCTAACTTTGAGAGAGAGGGAGGCTACAAATCATATGAGTTTTTACCCCTTTCCTTATACTTATATATGGAAACCCACCCAAACCCTACATACCATAAGTAGTAACCCCCACCAACCGCTTAAGATGCCAAACTCGAAATGTCCAAAGTCAGGGGTCTCTAAATGGTGGACACGTGTCCAAATCAAGTGCCATTATTTTGACAGCACTTAAAGTAATTTTTTCGACATTTTAGTGTGAAAATCCACCTAAATAGAATATAAATTATTTTTCCTGAGACGTCGAAAAAGGAAAAGTTTCGCAGAATTAAATTTTAAGTCGATCTTAAAATTTTCATAACATTCTGAGCACTTTTATTGTTTTGACGAAAAATAATTTTATTTATTTATTGACAATTGACCCCATAGTATTGCTATATGTATTTTTAAGGTCTGTTATATATGGTCGGTATATTTTTTTGACTTTCCAATAATTGTAAACATTTTGTACAAAGTTTCGTTTCGTAGTGACACGTACCGTTAAAAAAGTGCTACATTAATCCCTTTTTTTATTCGGTATTCTTCCTTATATTTTGAGGACTCCAAATAAGTACTCACACTATTTTTACCCCTCTCCAATTCTCCTATAAAAATCGTGCATGTTAGCGACGTGCACGACACGTGCTAACAAAAATCGCGTTATATTAACCATTACCGTGTCATAATCATTCCTTGTCATTTTTGCATCAAACTTAAACAACATACTTACTAGGACTATTAGAACTTAAACATGCATCGATGCAAACCTTGCAATGTGGAAAAAAAACTTCCTTTTTAATTACTTTTCATGCCATTTGGCGTAATTTCCTTATATATTTGTTCCTCAAATTTTTCTTTGAATAAAATACTTTGATTATTTTTAAATACTAATTTTTCTAAGGCGGGGTATTACATTCTTCCCTCCTTAGGAAATTTTTTCCTCGAAATTCATATATTATTAACTTAGAATTCAGTTGCCTACAATCAGTTTCCAATCCTTGGTCATCCTCAATACTATGAGCTAAAACCTAAAGATTTCATTTTCACCAATCACTATAGTTAACCATCAACGAACCCTAAGATCTGATTGCTAATTCTCAAGCGTTCCTAACATGTCCATTTAAATAAAGCCTCGAGATGATTGATACTCACCAAATATCTCACTATCACCAGTGAACTCATTATCATGGATTATTTCTACTTTAGGACTTACAACCAAAATTTCCTCACGCAACCTCGGACACACCTAGCCTAGGCTGATGCATCCTCGACATCACTAGTCATCACATCATCAATCACGAGATGGAAATCTAGTCCTATTGGTCTACCCAGCTGATATATCCTATGAGATCCTTTTGCTAACTTAGAGTTATCCTAGGTGTCACAGCACGCATATATACGAGCGATTACATCCTCAATCCATGCAATTACAAACACATTAAAACACTAACATCTAATATTTTGGTAAGTTATAATACTCACAATATTCTCAAGTCACAAGCTCAGGACACACGACCAAGTTGTAACTCACTATATTGGTTAACTAAAAATATATGTCAACCTAAAGCAGTTGAGTAACATATGCAAACATGCAATAAACGTGAGACCACGCGCACACATAAACAATTGTAAAACAAAGGTGATTCCAAATAATAGTGCACTCATTTACCATGACCATCATCCACAACTGGATTGACCCACATCACTAATGAACTTATGCAGCTCTACACTCGAATAATAATTAACAACAACTTCCCATTATTGGGATCAAAGAAGACACAAGGAATGCAACGAATTAGGCGTCCTCCACGCAAAAAAAAAATCAATTTCTGACAACGAATTGCGCCACACAAAGTACGAACCCACAATGTTCCTTTGAAATCTATAACCCTCACCTATATCTGCTAAAGTCTTAGCCTTTAAACATACCCTAACTTGACCCATTAACCCTGACAAGTCTTAACCATGATTTTTCAATCCTTAGGACTAATACTACTTATTCCATCATTAGTAAGCATAACTATCCCAAATCAAGGTGAAGTTACATATCTCGAGGCTCATCACTAATCACTGAACCATCGTACCTAGGCCTCCTTAATTTCAACACGTGATAGCTAACCTTAGTTTATGAGATCACTCTTATCAAATGAAACATAATGCTCACATGGTTTCAAACATTCAACTCACGCACCACTGCTACGACTCTTAGCAACATCCTATATGATCCCAAATAATAACTATTCTAATGACATCTCAAACTTTCAAGCATTATCCGTGCCTAGGACTAAATCATTTCCTTTACTAATGTCACACCAAATCACACAGGAAGCACACGCGGGTGCTATATTCGATCTTAACACTCCATTCCAAGTGTTATCTCCAAAATATGATGAACATCATAGTTATCTAAGTCTCCTAGGTGCATTATCAATCACTTACCAACCTACTTTTGACATTATCCTCGAAGGTCACATCATGACAGATGCTTATAAACAAAGGTCGTCGTACAAACTTTAAATTACTCCCATAGGTCAACGTGACCTAAACATACTATAATTATTAATGATTTACCACCATCACATAAACCTTAATGAAATAATGATTCCCAAATTTTTCAAGGGTGAAAACATCAAACTCAGTCATCGCTCTAAACATCTCTCACATATATCATGAGAAATCATAAGTCATATCATGATCTATGCTACACAACCTCGAATTCATCACTACAAAATGTTTATCACCTGCATTAACATATCATCATCTAAACCTTTGTATTTATCTCTAAAGAGTAATTAATGCATAATATCGTGCCTATCCAAAGTACTAACCCAGAGTCAAATTCACTAGACCATGACATTTAATTCTCAATGGGTGTTCAACCATAACAACTAAAATGCCTTACTATGTAAACACCATCCTATTAGCTATACCTCACTATGTAAACACCATCTTATGAGCTATACCTCACTATGTAAACACCATATTATGAGCTAATCTACAAGTTAATACATTATACATTTTGGTAGGATACAGGACGTCGAGTATTGCCTATAAACACCCAGGCCCACACCACGGATGCCACAAGGGATCCTTATCCTTAATACCGCATTATTATCTCTAAAACTCTAAATTAATACTAATATATTTTGGTGGGACACGGGACGTCGGGTATTGCATAAGAGGAGGATCACCCTAGTGACACTGCAAGAGGTCCTTTTGTAGAACATCACAACACTAGTACTTAACACTAAATTACCAATATTTTCTAGGTTCACTCTGAGGCTACTTAAAATCATCATGATTATCTAAACCCATATTATAATCACGATACACTAAATCCAATTCCTCAACCAAGGGACCCAATACGTTCTCTCAATAGAATCAATACTTATGAATGCCACTGAGTCACCTAACCTCCATAGATGAAATATGTAACCTTTATAGTTAGGTCTCAACGAACACTACACGATGTTGCTGCTACTACTAAGGATACTCTCGTCATTAAAGTTTCCATACAATACATCTTACGCAAAAGATCACGGTGTTGCCACTATTTGTCTACACTGACACCCATCACTCACCAATACATCTAAATCAGAAATGCAGCGGAACCTGAAAAGATACTAATTTAGCCATTTTACCATCTCATCAGGAGTTGCCCATCATGCTAATGTCCTTGAATTTACTTTACAGGATACGAACCGAAATCATCACTAATCCAGCGTGAGCGACCCAACGAACATCGATGTCGAACAGATTCATTACCGACCTCACCACGTCACACTTGAAAGTAACATTGAACCTAAAGCTCTGATACCAAGTTGTAACACTCCGACACGGATTTAAGGGTTAATAAAGAATTAACCCAATCCGGTTCGTATGTTAATTGTAAAGTGCATTAGAACAACCTAAATAATGTCTCTAATCCCATTTTATTGTCATCTAATGTTACTCTTGTTAGCATCTGATTCCAATTTTCATCAACTACATGATAGAACCCAAGGTAAGTGTCCCCGAGGCCAAGTAAACACAGTCACTAATCGTAAGTTCAAATAACTACTTACCTGTATAACTCTCTCAAAATACGAAACAACATACAACCTGCCGTAACAAAAAGGAGGTATATGAGCCAAATGCTCAGTGGGAACTTTTAGAAATGTTGAATAGAAAAGAACGGAAGAAATATCACTCACACGCTATGACTACATGAATGTGAAAATATGTATATATCTACATATATACCTTTAAAAATACATGTCCCAATGTATTAAACTGTTTTACTTCAAAAAATTTATTTGGTACTATTTGTTCTCCTTATCTTTACAAAATAATCATTTTGTATTTTATTCCTAAAACTAGCATATTCTTCCGATGAACTCACCTAGTTAAACAATTTACAATCATTGGAAAAACATTTCATTCACTTTAAAACGTTCATTGACTTACGCCAGAGTTACTTGACTATTACTTATACTTTCTTTCAACACACGCACACATTGTGTCAGAAAATACTCATTAACACTAAAAGCCTTATACGATACAAACTTGTGTTATTATGGGTTTAAATCCCTCTAGCTAGATTAACTATTAATTAGGCCGCCTTCCTTAACCATCTCATTTTTCATATGGACATTAGCCATTATTATAAATTTACTTGTCCATGTTACATCAATCAGAACATTAATTATTCGTGAAAGTTAAGGTTATTTTCACCTTATAACCCATTCCTTATCATGTTTCCGATTACATCATTATCTTTGGGATTTAGCCAACAACTATGGACTTCGTGGCCTCTCACCACCGGTCTCTGACGCCATATGCTACTGTAATTACTTTTGAGTCTTTCACCACTAGGGACGTCATGCCCTAATTAATTATTTCTCCGGCATCATCCAAATTTTTTATTATCTTTTCAATGTGCTCAACATTATTCAAATGTTCACATTATTCAACATTTACGGACCGAAGCCAAAAGCCCGGACTTCAGTGTCGATTTTTTTTCATTAACACTTGAAAAACTATTACGTTTTCCTTTAACTACTTTATTCACCCACACGTTAATTTTATACCAAAAATCATTCACGCTTTAGGACTCAATTCATTTTCACCCACACTAGGGTAAAAACATTCATCAATATTTTTAATTCATAAAAAATATTCCACCTTAAGTAAATTTACCAATTTACCCTTTTATTGTCAAAACTTGTAATTTACTCCTTTAACAAGTGTCATTTTTCAAATGGTAATTTAAATTTCCAATTTAACACTTAAACACATTTAACCACTAAAAATACTTGTTCATTAGCTTACTTTACTCAACTTTCACATTTTTCACTTTATACCCCTTTAATATATAAATTCATACATTTTATATATTAAAACCTCATTTTTTACATATTTAATAAACGCACGTTATTTTTGAGTTTTTACATCTTACATCCATTTAACAATAATTACACAATCACCCATACTATTTTGTTATTATGAGTTTACACACTTTAAAACCCCATTTAAGTGAAAGATTCATTTTTTTCATTTATCTTCATTATTCAAGTAGAAAATCACATTTGTATCTCATAAAATGGCTTAAACAAGCCTAATGCATTTCTTTCCACAAAATCAAATTATTTATCTTTAAAACATCATTCTAACACATTTTGTTTCATAAAATACCTATGAATAGTGTTGTGAAATTTTTAACACCTTTAAAACCTTCTTTTAAATGCCCATTTCTAATCAAAATATTAAGAATGCAATTAATATGTCAATTAATGCAACATAACCATTATTCTACACATGTTATACCCAATATGTGTAAATAACTATTGTGGAAATTATCTTCTTTCAAAACCTATTTCAAAACCTCTCTTTGAAACACATTTTACCCGAAATGGTGGGAATGCTACTAAGTGAACCATATATGCAAAATAACCCATGTCCTACTTATATTTAGTCTAATATATGCAAATGAACAAGCTGAAAATACACACACTTTAAACTTAAACCAATGTTAGTATTCTCACCTATAAAGTCTCTAAAATGGTGATGTAGGAGGAGCAACCCCCACCTCCAAAGGTGGGCTCAAGAAAAGATCTTCTCAAGATGGCTCCATGGATGATCCTTTGAAGATCTCCTCCATCTCCAAGAAATCCATCTTCGTCATCAAGAATATCCCATTAAAAACCCATCATATATACCAAGAACAACATCTTCCTCACCAAACAAATTGTCTGAGGATTTCTACAATTGTTTGGGAGCTTGGTGTGGCCATTAATGGCGAATAATAGTCATGAGAGTGGCAGAAATGTGTAGGACAAATATGGGGCAGATGTTTTTCTCCCATGAATGTCTTAGGAGCTCCAACTTAGAGAGAGAGAGAGAGAGAGAGAGAGAGAGAGAGAGAGGCTACAAATCAGATGAGTTTTTACCCCTTTCCTCATAATTATATATGGAAACCCATCGAAACCCTACATACCATAAATAGTAACCCCCCACCAACCCCCTTAAGATGCCAAACTCGAAATGTCCAAAGTTAGGGGTCTCTAGATGGTGGACACATGTCCAAATCAAGGGACATAATTTTGACATCACTTAAAGTGATTTTTTTTACATTTTAGACCATAAATCCATCTAAAATGGGTCTAAATTATTTTTTCCAGAGACGGTGAAGATGGGAAAGTTGCTCGAAATTGAAGTTTAAATTGATCTGGAGATTTTTATAATTATCTGAGCACTTTAATTTTTTTGACGATTTTATTTTTATTTTTGACCCCATGGTATTTTTGTATGTATTTTTAGGGTCTCATGTATATGGTCATTTTATTTTTTTGACCTTCTAGTAGTCGTAAACAATTCGCGCAAAGTTGCATTTTTGCAGTGTCGCGTACCATCAAAAAGTGCTAGACTAACCCTTTTTCTTATACTTTTCCTCCACAGTGTATTCTTCCTTATATTTTTAATGCTCCAAATAATTAGTCACACTATTTTTATCCCTTTCCAATTCTTCTACAGAAATCTCCCAAGTTCGCATCCTGCACGACACGTGCCAACAAAAATCGCGTTATATTAACCATGATCGTGTCACAATCATTCCTTGTCATTTTTCTGTCAAACTTAACCAACATATTTACTAAGACTATTAGAACTTAAACACACATCCATTCTAACCATGAAATATAGGGATTTTTTTCCTCCTTAATTACTTTTCGTGATGTGTCACTTTTCGTGGCATTTGGAGTAATTCTCTTATATATTTGTTCCTCAAATTTTTCTTTAATAAAATACTTTGATTATTTTTAAATACTTATTTTTTTATAGCGGTGTATTACAACCATGTTTTAGATTCAACAAGTTTGTTTACATTGAAATTCATAATCATGATCCTCATTTTATCCATCATATTCATTATCGGTAAATGCCTTTCCTCTAGGATCCAAGAGTTGAATGATTTCGTAACATTTGATGCCATGTCACAATAATGTTTTCCCATGAAATTTGCATAAGACCAATTCTACGGCGGTAAATTACTAAGAAAATCAGCAACACTAACTCCACCTTCCTTCTTCAGGGCATTAATGTTCTTTTGAAATTCATTAAATATTACAATATATGCATAACACATGAAATCTTGAACAAGCTTCTTTCGAAAGTTCCCAATTCCCCATAATTTCTTATTTACATTTCCTTGTAAATGATGTATGCAGTAGGAATGTGCGAACATTGGAAAGACTTGAGAAACGCCTTCAATAAGACCATTGTTCCGATCGAATATGAATATGATGTTTCGATCTTGATGAGCTAGTGCATCATGCAAATTAATGAGAAACCACATATAATGATCCTCCATCTCTGAATAAACAATTGCATATGCAAGAGGATAAATGACTAAAATTATAATGAAATATATCAGTACATACATATTCTATAATAAACTTAAAAAATGGCACCCCTCGCACGGACCAATAAACACGTAAGCTATATAAGAGAATCAATAATTTTATAAAGAGAGGCTACACAAATATAAAGTATAAACATATTATTCTTGTTCTTTAATATATATGGGGGTAATTTATTTTTTCATTTGACCATTACAAATAAAGAATTCTAAAGTTCACGCAAAACATTAAAAAGTACACATAAAGTGTAAATAGGATTTCACGTGTACTTTTTAATGATATGTGTGTACTTTGCACTATTGGGCCAAAATAGACAAGGAACCCGAAATCACATGCATGACATTATAAAGTACACGTAACATAGAATAACAATTCACGCATACTTTTTAATCCAATGCGTGTACTTTTGGATTCTATGTAGATAGCAAAAACATACCTCAGAGTACACGTGTAATACATCAAGTACATGCATATATTCACATGTACTTTGAAATGTCATGCATGTACTTTATATTCTGTTGAAAGAACATACAAAGGATGACAAAATAAAGGCATAATATTGTAAAGTAAACTTCAATGCTTCACATTTATCATTATTCCCATTCCTTGTAGTTACTGATAAAATCGTTCCACAGTACCGGCTTTTTAAAAAGTCACCATCAAGAAACAAAACAGGCCTACAGTACTAAAATCCATCAATGGATATTGAAAACATTACAAAAATTCTTTTGACTAATTTTCTCTCCGGTTCAACATCAAGAATTCAATGCGATCCTGGATTATACTGCAATAGAAGTTCCCTATAATCATTGATTAATGCATAAAAATTTTCTCATCACCATGCAACTTAGCAACCGCCATCTCTTTGCCATGCAAAGCATGATGATAATCTATATCAAGATCGTAGTTCTTCTTCATATCTCTAACAACATCAATTGCTCTCAGTAATGGTTTATCCCTTAGCTCATCAGCAAGCAATGTCGAAACCAATTTGGAGTCCATCATTTTTCTTAATGGACTATGATATACACCCCTACAATTATGCTAATTGTTAAGACTTCTTATATAAAAGTAACCATTTACTGTCGATAGTGAAGCATGAACTAGCCATATGAAATTTTTAGTACTCCTTTTAAAAAACTCTTTTATCACCCGAGTTTTATCATTCTTCAAATAAATATACTTGAAACCAACCTCAACAGCATACTTTCGCAACTTATCACAAAACTCAATAACACCTCCTTTGAAACACCGCTCTTCATGACTAATATATATGTTCCAATCATTAGAGAGATAAACTTTTGACGTACTCGACACCACACCTCCAATATAAACATCATTTTTAACTCCACTACCAATATTAATTGCAGTGGATGATGATAAGTAGTTTAACCTTTCTCTACTTGTACCACTGCATTCAACCCTCTCGCAACTTGCATAACTGTGGTCAATCAATGAATTATATACGTACATTCAACTCGTTCATGATTTTATGGGTGGCCAAAGTTGTTGAATCAAAGATATATATCCAAATAAAATCACTTTTGAGAATCACTTAAGATCGCAACATACAACGAACATCTTTATCACAAACCAACATAAATTGAATTTAATCACCATAGTCGTACTTTAGTAAAAAAGATCCAACTTTAAAATGCATAAACCTTCTATATAGCTCATTGAAAATGAAATCTAATGAGCTGTCTTCAAAAATTTTAATGCAATCCATATTATATAAATAACAACACCGGGTAATTAGACAACTTTCCATTACGGCCTGCATTAAATTAAAATAGAAAAATAATTTTGTTGAAGCTCAAATTTGATTAATGTCGTTGGCATGACCTGCACATGGCCAACAGAGACATGACTAATCTATTAAGCATGAGTGAACAGTAACAAAGTAAATGCACATTAACATTATGAAGTATTAATATCAAAAAACAAATTGAGAATTAATCATTAGAAAATCACATGTACTTTATATCAAAGTACGTGTCCTTTACTACATTTTTCTACTCATGTATATATAAAAACTACTTTACTGTTGTAAAACATCTAGATTGGAAAATGCTACTGGCGCGGACCCACAAACACATATCCATCTAACACATGACAAGTCTATTAAGTAATGAGTCAAAAGTAACAAAGTTAATGTTGATACCAAAATTAGTATGCTGATATGGACGAATAATAAGAAGACACATGTCAATCTACGTGGCACAATAGCAATGAGGAAGTTTATTCCCCCGACCTTGTCATACTCACTCCGAGCAACAGGTGTACTCCGAGGAACTCCAGCTCTCCGAGGAACTCCAACGCTCCGAGGAACTCCAGCGCTACGAGGAACTCTTGAACGACGAGTAACTAAGGCGGTTCGAGCTGCATCTCGACCACATCATTGATTGCCAGATAATCAACAGTTCAACTATTCATTGAATGCTTATCATCTTGACGCACACGCTTGAAGAGCATTAAATGAATTACCCTTTCATATGTATATCATTTAATGTATCACCCTTTCAGATTATAGCCTCAAGGCTATAAATACATTGTATTACCCTCATTCAAGAGGACCTGGAATTTCTTGATAGTACTTGTAATCGAGAATTCCCAAACACTCAGCAATAACATAACAGTGGACGTAGGCCATTCATATAAGGCCGAACCACTTTAAAAAAATTTGTCTCATTTATTTATCTATGATTGAATTATTAGAGTAATCTAATTTTTGGCGCCGTCTGTGGGAACGACTGTTATTATCGTTTTTCACCAAAAATCATTCATAATCAATGGCAGATAATCCAGAATCCAACAATCGAAAAGCTGGAAATGCTGGAAATCTTCCAAATCCTTCTACACCTCCAGATCTGGCTGGAATTATGACGAATCTGGCTCAAGGACAACCCGCCATGCAAGAAACAATGCAAAAACTCATACAAACCCTTTATGGCGGTGCACCTGCACATTCGGGACAATGAAGTGGTCAGAGGCAAACTTATTTACTTTCTTCACGATCCAGGCAGACAGATGCGTATCGTAATGAAGAATCTGATGATTTCTCTTATCAACCTGGGCGAACTTCGTCAATAAGGGCTACAGATACTGATCAACGTATCACTCTCTCTCCAGAGAGACCCAGTGCCTTGGAAAGACTGAGTAGGGTGTCTCCTTTCAGTTGATTAGGCCCTAGGAGGAATAAGAGTCCACCTAAGACCATGTCGAGGAGTTTTCGACAACCATCAGATCTAAGAGAAGGATCAGCACAATCACGACCAGTTGCTCGTCAAGATAGATCTCAGGAGGCCACGTCAGAACAATCAATTGCTCGAACTAATAAGCCTGAGGAAGGAAATGATGCGTGGAAGGGTTCCATTCAGCGGTTGGAGGATAGATTGGGAGAAATGGCTAAGGCAAAGAATCCCCTACAACGAACTTTTGTTCAAGGGACACCTTTTGTCAAGGCCATTGTGGATTTCCCTACCCCGTCAAAATTTAAAGCACCTGTGGTGACCCCCAAGTATGATGGAAAGACAGATCATGTTCTTCACATAGAGCAATATCAAGCTGCTGCCGACATCCCCGACGAGATGAGATGCAGAGCATTCTCAGGAACTCTTACTGGATCTGCCCAGATATGGTACAACAATCTTCCTCGGGGTAAGATTTCAACTTTCTTTCAGTTAGCCGAGTTGTTCATTAGCAATTTCTGTTTTGTAGCAAAGCCAGTAAAATGAGTAGCACACTTGTTAAGCGTTAGACAAAAATCTGGTGAGAGTACTAGAGATTACATAACTCGTTTTAATAACGAGAAGCTGGAAGTCATAGATTATGAAGAAAAGACAGCAAACACCGCCTTGATGAGTGGGTTATTGCCAAACAACTTGTATTACACTTTGGCCAAAGATCCACCTACAACTATGTCAGAGTTGATGGCAAAAGCGGCCAAAATCATGAATGCCGAGGAGGCTATGGCTACGAAGAAGAATATGGATAAAGAGACCAAGGTGGAAGTCGACAAATCTAAGAAGAAAGACCATAAGGGCAATGGCGGTGACAAGCATTCCAAGAATAGTAGGTCGTCATGGGAAGTCCTGAAAAAATTCGATAATTATACTCCTTTGAAAATGGGTATTAATCATGTCTTGGAAGAAATCAAGAATAGCGAGGAGGTAAAGTGGCCGAAGAAACTGAGGTCAGACCCTGATACGAGGAATAGGCAGAAATATTGCGAGTTCCATAAGGATCATGGTCATATGACCAAAAATTTCATAGCTCTTCAGAACGAGATTGAAACACTCATCCGAAGAGGAAAGCTAGCAAAGTATGTTGATCGGGGAGGTGAAAGAAGAAATAATGACCGAAATAGAGATAGGTCTAGATATCCTCGTCGAGCAGAGGAGAAAAAGAAGAGAAACCATAAAGATGATCCAGATGATGACCCCGATCTTCCCAAGAAACCAAGGCAGCCAGAACGAGAGGTATTTTCCATACGTTTTGGGTCATTTGATTGTAATGTCATTACAGGAGGAGATGCAGGAGGAGGAGACCTTACTACAGAAAGAAAGGCTTACCTTGGAGAGGCTCAAGCTTGTTCATATATTCAGTGAATAAATTTGGCTGAGGAGGATCGCCCGAGGAAGATAAACATAGAGAAGCTGGTCATTGGCTTTTCAAAAAACGACTTGGCAGGTGTTCTTTACCCTCACGACGACCCTTTGGTGATCAAAATGAGGATGAAAGAAGTAGTGATTTCAAGGGTTTTGGTAGATAATGGTAGTTCGACGGACATCATGTACTACTCATGCTTTGACAGTTTAAATTTGAAATTATCTTAATTGGAACCTTATCACAGACCTCTTCTGGGTTTTGCTGGCGAGAAAGTTTTTCCACTTGGGACGATCAAGTTGGATATATTCATTGGAACTTGGCCTGCTTGTCGAACAGAGAGAATACGCTTCTTTGTGATGGATAAGAATGTGCAGTCAGCTTAAAACATCATCATGGGAAGAGTTGGTTTGAAGAAATTCGAAGCAGTCCCATCTATAGTACATCAGTGCTTAAAATTCCCAACAAATTTAGGAGTAGGAGTTGTGAAAGGTGATCAAAAAGTAGCTCAGGAATGCTATTATTCATCTGCCGAGTAAGAGGAGCTTGAAGAGTCAAGGAAAAAGACTACTACCTACAGGTGGAGGAAGGTACAAAAATTGAAACACTTGATCCCAGAGATGAATCCCAACTTGTAAAAGGACAGGTGGTGGAATCTATAGAAAATGTTATTCTGGACGACGAGCACCCTAAACGAGTAACCCAGATAGGTTCGTCGTTGGATGTTTCAATAAAACAGGAGTTGATAACTTTCTTGAGAAACAGGAAGAAAACTTTTGCGTGGAGTCATGAGGACATGCCAGGAATAGATCCAAACTTCTTATGTCATGAGCTCAATGTAAATAAGGAGATCAAACCTGTAAAGCAGAGAAGAAGAGTATTTAGTCCCGAGAAGAATCAAGCTATACAAGAGGAGGTCGACAAGCTCCAGAAAACCCAATTCATTGAAGATGTGAAATATCCAGACTGGTTAGCAAACGTGGTGATGGTAAAGAAGAAAAATAATAAATGGAGAATGTGTGTTGATTTCACCGATCTCAACAAGGCATGCCCAAAGGATCATTTTCCATTGCCCGGAATTGATCAACTAGTGGACGCCACCTCGGAACACGAGCTGCTCAACTTCATGGATGCTTACTCTGGTTACAACCAGATCAAAATGAAACCTGAAGACAGGCAAAGTACTTCTTTTATTACCCCTAGGGGAACTTATTGTTATAATGTTATGCCTTTTGGTTTGAAAAATGCAAGAGCGACATACCAGCGGCTGATGAACAAGGTTTTTGCCGAACAAATCAGTTGCAATATGGAAGTCTATGTCGATGATATGCTGACAAAAAGCAAGAAAGCTGCTGATCATATAGTTAACTTAGGTCAGACCTTTGATCAATTGGATAAATACCAAATGAATCTCAACCCGACGAAGTGCACATTTGGAGTACGAGAAGGAATGTTCCTCGGGTACATTGTCAACCAGCGAGGTATTGAGGCGAATCCAGAAAAGATCAAAGCTCTTTTAGGGTTGCGATCTCCAACGACGAAGAAAGAAGAGCAGAGTCTTACCGGACGAGTTGCAGCGCTCAACAGATTTGTATCCCGAGCAACTGATAGATGCCTCCCGTTCTTCAAAACACTTCGAAAAACTTTCGGGTGGAATGATGAATGTGAGAAGGCCTTTCAAGACTTAAAGAAATATTTTGGAACACCTCCATTGTTATCCAGGCCAGTAATTGGAGAAAAGTTATACTTGTACCTAGCAATATCAGAGAATGCAGTCAGCTCGGCATTGATCAGAATAGAGAATGGAGTCCAGAATCCAATTTATTACACAAGTAAAGCTTTCCGAGGTGCAGAGATCAGGTACCCAAAGTTGGAAAAATTGGCATTGGCATTGATAGAGGCAAGTAGAAGAATGAGGCCATATTTCCAGGCTCATACCATCGTCGTGTATACCAAGATGCCCTTGAGATAAGCCCTTCATAAGCCAGAAAAATTAGGGAGACTGATGTATTGGGCAATAGAGCTCGGTGAATATGATATTGTGTATGAACCCAGAGCATCACTAAAAGGGCAAGCTGTAGCAGACTTTATAGCAGAATTTACATATCCTGATACCCTCGAGGAACAAAAGTTACTCGCTGATCAACCTGTGGATGTTACAGGATCAACAGACATAAGCTCAGACCAACTCCGGTTGGTAAAAGGGCTTGTGGATGTAAAAGGATCATCAAATTCGAGCTCAGACCAACTTCGGTTGGTAAAAGGGTGAGAAGAGATGATCGACGAGGAGCGAGAAATATCAGGAGAAGATGAAAGGAAGCAACAAATATTTCACCGAGGAACTCTGTCAGAAAAGAAATTTAAAGACGAGTTACCTACATGGAGATTATATGTAGATGGGTCATCTTGGACAACAGGTTGTGGAGCAGGGATTGTTTTGAACACCCCAGATGAGATTGACATGGAATATGCCCTGCGATTTTAATTCAAAGCCTCCAATAATGAGGCTGAGTATGAGGCCATGATAGCAGGTCTTAATTTAGCAAAGATTATGGAAGCGCAACAAGTGATGGTATTCAGTGATTCTCAATTAATTGTGAATCAGATGATGGGAACATATGCAGTTAAAGGAGAATTAATGGTCAAGTATCATGCAAAGGAGATAGAGTTGTTGGCCGAATTTGATGCCATTCAGTTGATCAGAATACCAAGAATGGAGAATGCACGAGCAGACGCACTGGCCCGACTAGCATCAACTACTCGTACCGAGCTGCGAAGAACGATACCAATTGAAGTATTAGAAAGTCGGAGCATAGATGAAGACTTGACGATGAATATTATTAACCTTGATTTAGGACCATCTTGGATGGATCCCATCAGGGCATACATTGAGGAGAGAGAATTACCGGAGGATAAGCTCATTGCTAAGAAATTGAAGTATAAAGCTACTCGGTATGTACTAACTAATGGTGTTTTGTATAGACGAGGAATTATAGTAGGTTTGCAAAGATGTGTGCATCCCTCCGAGGTGAAAGAATTGATTGAAGAGATCCATGAAGGGTCTTGTGGAGCACATGTAGCAGGTCGGACACTTTTACAAAGAGTGATGACGCAGGGGTACTACTGGCCAACGATGAGGGCTAATTGTATAGCCTATGCCAAAAGATGTGATAAATGCCAACGTTTTTCTTCCATGTGACGTACTCCACAAGCATTGTTGACACCCATAACTTCCCCTTGGCCATTTACCATGTGGGGAATTGATTTGGTTGGACCACTGCCAACGACCCGAGGAAGATTCAAGTACCTCATAGTCGCAGTAGATTATTTTACTAAGTGGGTAGAAGCTGAGCCTCTGATTGATATGACATACAAGAAGGTGTACCAATTCGTTTGGAAGAACATCATCTGCCGATATGTTCTCCCTCATGCCTTCATCACAGACCATGGAACGCAATTTGATAATGAGGAGTTTGCCGCCTATTGTCATCAGTCAAACATTTTGAAGGTTCATTCAGCACCAGGCCATCCTCAAAGCAATGGGCAAACATAAGTGACGAACAGAACATTACTAAATGGTTTGAAGAAGAGGTTAAGTGAGGATAAAGCTAATTGGATTAATGAGTTACAATCAGTATTATGGGCCTAACGAACAACTCCCCGAGCAGCAACTGGAGAATCACCATATATGCTGGCATTTGGAAGCGAGGCCGTAATACCTGCCGAGTTGGGTCTTCCAACACACTGAGTGCTGAATTTCAATTCCCCAGTCACCGACTTGATGAGGAGATTAGATTTGGACATGCTCGAGGAAGTTAGAGAAGAGGCATCTATTAGGAATGCTTCTTATCAACAACGAACAACCATGTTCTACAACAAGAGGATGAAAAAATGCGACTTAAAAGAAGGAGATTACGTGTTAAAGAAGGTCATTCAGAAGCACAATAAGTTGGAAGCAAACTAGCATGGACCTTACCAAGTTAAAGAAGTTGTTCGACCAAGAACTTACCTTATAGCGACTCTAGAAGGAGAGGAATTTAAGAATGCATGGAATGCTGAACACCTACGCAAGTATTATCAGTGATGTAAAATGTAAAGCAGTTCCATCAATATGAATAAAACGACGATATTTTGCCATCTTCTCTCGTTTTGTTGAAAGTTTTTTGGGGAATACTAGTGTGTGTAACACTACGCTGCTCGGCAGTAAAAACAACACGATAGTTCAAGCTCAGACTAACTCCGGTTGGTAAAAGGGCGAGAACATGATAGTTCGAACTCAGACCAACTCCGGTTGGTAAAAGAGCAAGAACAAACCATACTCCTTTGGTTAGGAGGCGTACACTAGCTCAGACCAACTCCGGTTGGTAAAAGGGCGAGTGGGCATGATAGTTCTAACTCAGACCAATTCCGAATGGTAAAAGGGAAAGAACACGATAGTTCGAACTCAGACCAACTCCGGTTGGTAAAAGATCAAGAACAAACCATACTCCTTTCGTTAGGAGGCTAAAAATGGCTCAGACCGATTTTGGTAAAAGGGCAAGTGGACATAGTAGTTCGAACTCAGACCAACTCCGGTTGGTAAAAGGGCGAGAACAACATCAACATTCCTAAAAATGCCAACGTGTTTGGTTAGGAAACAAGATATGCTCTCAAATGCCAACTTATATTGGTCGGGAGGTAAGTTTATTAAATAAAAGTTCCTCGAAGAACAAAATATTCCAAACTGAATCAAGTATGGTTGGTTGGAGATAAAAATCCACTAACTATAGTTGGTCGACGAGGAGAAATTATTTTAAACAGTACCAAGTATAGCTGGTCGGGGATAAAAACCCATTAACTATAATTGGTCGACGAGCACAACTTAACAACCTTGGTTGGTTGGAAGAATTTTTAACATTTTTATACTCATTACTTTATTATTAAGTGATCGAGAAATATTACTAATACTTGTAATTTTTATTACTAAGTTGGTCGATGAACCACACAATATTGTTATGCAAGCACAAATATAAAGTGTTTGACAAATACAAGAGCAATACAAATTTGCAAACAAAAATGAAATTCTTTCATTAAAGTCAAAATGAATTACACAAGTTTATTACATTGATATTAAATTTTGTACTAATTATTACATCAGAATTTCCTATTCTATTGGCTTTTTTCTTTCAGCTTTCGATATAGGCTCCTCGCCAGCAGGAGGATCTTCCAGGAAAATGGGAGAATTAATGAAGTTAACATCTCGAAGCATTCTGACGTTCATTATTGAAGGTGTGTCCAGTAGATGCTTGAGACGAGATACCTCGATCTGAGAATGAAGATTGTAATCACCAAGGTATTTTGTAATTAAGCTCCGAGGAATGGCACGAGCTGGGATCCATTCCATGTCCAAATTATATGGTGGCACAGGCAAGTCTAGTACCCCAGGATCATAATAGTCCCACAGGTAGTGTCCTTGTTCGAGCTTCAGCACGCCCAAGGCATTCAGCCAACCTTGCTTGTAGCCCTCATTATTGGCATTCTGGATACGATCATCTAAATGGAATAGAGCATCGTTGTATCCAGCCATCCAGAACTCCCTGGGCCATTTGTGAAATTGAAATGTCTACCTTTCAAGCTTCTCGTGAAGACTTTGGATGAAAAGTTCATTTGTCGCCAACGATGATGTCTTTGAAGAAAGTTGTTATTCCAGTTCTCTAATTTTCTTTGACATGTCTGACAAGGCTTGGTTCTTAGCCATTAATTGGAATGCTTGATTTTCCAACGTTGATCGAGTACGAGCTTCTTCAACAGTACGACTAAGAGCTCTTGATCCTCCCCGACCAGGTCGAGAACTTGGTTCCTCGATAACATTCTGAGCAGCTCTTCCTCGTCCACGAGAACCTCTTCCTCGTCCCCGAATAGCAGTAGAGGTACCCGGCCTTCTCAAGGTGTCCAATTCTTGCCTTAATTTGGCATTCTCAACCTCTAAAAATGAAAATCACTCGTCGGTCACTGGGATTACATCTGTTGAAGAAGAAGCTGCAAAATTATATTGTGCTAGCTCTTTTTGCAAATTGTTATTCTCTTGCTCCAGCATCTCGACAATCTGTCTGCATGCTTCGACTTCACCCTTTAGGGTTCTTTCTCTCACTTCATAGCCAGCCAGCATCTTGTCATAACTTGTTTCAGCACTAAGTTGTTTGAGTTTCTTCTCATACCCTTCATGCAAAAGAACTGAAGACTCTTTATACTGATGTTGAAGTTCATCAAGAGTACCTTGAAAGTCTTCAATCATTTCGTAATAATCCACATTGTTGGCTACAGCACGATCAAGAAGACATTTCAAGTATTGATATGCCTCCACTGCTTGGTCTGAAGCATCATGACCAAGGATATCATCAATTTCTGATGCACTCAGGTCAGTATGGCCAGCTTTAAAATATACATGGCATTGCCGCATTAGTTTTGTTTCATTGGTAGACAGCAATTCCATTCTAGCCATAAACTAGTAAAGAAGAGAAGGCAAGAGTTAATAAAAGAAGCAGACAGAACATCAACAACGTAGAGGAACAAAAAGGTGATTTTTATTACATCATCAAAAGGAGTACAGCGTTCAGAATACAGAGTACAAGTAAAAGAAAATAAAATAGATACCGAACAACTTCACACCTTTTCCTTGTCTCCCAAGACTTTCTCGGGAGGCTGGGACGAGGAGCTCGGTTGCTCGGTGGAAACAATAATTTGGTCGGCTGGAGTTGGAATTTATTCAGGAGGAGCAGGCAAAGATGAAATCTCCTCGGTAAGTCTGAATAGGTTGGGAAGAAAGGACTTGATCCCCCACTATCATTGAAGACTCCTCGAATGCGGCTTCGTATTCTTCCTCATCTTCAATTATAGGAGGGTGGCCAGGAAGATGTTGTTGAAATAGCTCAGAGTCCTCGCTAACCTTCAATTCTTGCAGGGAAGCAACCCAACCATCTCGGAAGTATTTCAAACTCCCACACTGCACCTGGGTCATCATGGTTGCTACCCCTTGTCCCATCCTTTATCCAAACCGGTACGAAAAGATTTTTTCACAGCCACTTTTCTTTTCATTCTCTCCGAGGAGAGCTTCTCGGATAGAAGATCTTCGGAGGCTTTCAACTTAGCCTCCACCTCCTCCTTCTGGCGATTTACTTCTCGCAGAAGGGTTATCTCTTTCTCAGCCGATTTCAACTTATTTTCAAGCTCCCCAAAGCTTGTGAGCTTCTCGGCATATTTTTTATTCTCTCTTTCCAAGTATTTCACCTTATTTCCCAACTGCACTTTCTCTGCCTCAGATGCAGCAACTTCTTCTCCCATTCACCCCTATCCTCGTCATACTTTTGACGAGAATCCTTCAAAGATTGGGCCAAGCCTTGTAAAGCATCTTCTACTCCAGACGAGAAGCTAGAAGCCTTGATCACTTCATCTTTCTTCACTATGGTGTTAAAGCAACTCACCAGCTGGAAAAAGAAGAAAATAATGATAAGTCATTACAGAGATACTTGTATTGATGGAAAGAAAGAAAAATTCAGGATAAGAGAAACTTACTGAAGCAATGTGACGAGTAGCTAGGGATGTCAGCATATCCCTAGACATATTTTCCTCAATTTCTTGGACTTCAGGAATGGTCCAAGTCTTTACCGAGCTCATTGCAGAACTCGGGGGAATAATAGTTGGAGCACCAGTTCCACTAGCTTGGAGATGGGGAATGGTTTCAGAAAAAATGACCGAGGAGGATTTCTTCAGTCTCCTCGATGGAACTTCAATAGTTTCAACCAAAGAAGAGCTTTTAGTTGGGGAAATGGTGATCACTTCCACAAGTGCATCCTTCTTACTAGGAGCCACTGGGGGCTTCTCGGCAGCCTTCTCAGGAGCAACAAAAGTGGTGGAATCTACTTTCTTTGTCCCCTTTGGGACGTCATTCTTGTTTCTTTTTCCATCTCCAGCAGAGGAAGTCTCCTCAAAGATGGCAGGAACTCTTCTTTTGCCCATTTTCTGACTCAAAGGAATATAAGAGTCTCGTGAAGAATCCTCAGAAGTTGGAAATGGTTCACTAATGCTGACCACAGGAGGAGAAGTAAAGGATGATGTATAGCTCCTGTACTGCAACAAGTATGAAGCATACCTGACGTGCTCGTCTGCAACTTTCTGATGCAAACTCCAGATATGTTTCAAATGCTTGATATTAACTTCTGATTCTTTTGGAGTTTTTTTCTTACTGTCAACTGCAAACAAATACATAGTGAAATATCAGTCATACATTTTATCAAACATAATGAAATCATAATTTCAGAAATAAAATAAGATGAAAATAACCTATCCCATTGCCATATGGAGGGCATTTGGGACCTTCATATACTTCGTCTCCAACCAAAGGGGCATGTTGCCAATTTTTGATAACTACCCCATGTTCAAAATAATCCCTATTAGCATCAGGGAGATTGACTACTAAAGCCCTATTCAAAAATCTAGTTTTTAAATAATAAACATTGTCTAGAACAACCCATCTATAACAGTACATAATCTCAGGAATTCCTATACGAGTTCCATGAGTTTGATTTAACCTATGCACCCCATTAACTATTCTCCATGTGTTGGGGGCTATTTTTGCAGGAACAAGATCGAAATAATGACAGAACTCTAAACACAAGGGGTTTGGTGGAAAAGAAAATCCACATTCAGCAATAAAAAGGCTGGGGAACCAATGTCCCTCAGCCAAACGAAAATAATTTGAAGGCTCAGAAAGATCCTCCGAAGTTACCCAAGATGGAATAGAGAAATCAGAACGGAATTTCTCAAGAGATTCAATAATATAAACCATGGTGAATAAAAGAAATGAAGAAGAAGGAAGAAGATCTTACAGGAAAAAGGGAGATATGTCGACAACGAACGAAAACAAGGATGAACGCACAAGAGAAAGAAAGACTATGGAAAACTCGTAAGCAGAAATTGGAAAAGGTAGAAGACGGTGATATTGTCTATGAAGTTTAAATATTTTGCCTTGGGAAACGGCGAAAGAAATGATTACAAAAAGGAAACTACTACGCTACCGACGGCTAAAAGGACAAAAAGTACACGAAGATCGAAGCTCTTATAAAAATGAAAAAAGGCAGATTCTGCAAATTTGGAAGGAAATTCAAATACGGAGAAATGTTCCTAAAAACCAGGAAGATCATTTAATATTGCCATATACCGAGAAAGAATGTTCCATACTCCTCAAAGTTCGAAATGTGAAACATTGGGGGCTTCTGTTGATACCAAAATTAGTATGCTGATATGGACGAATAATAAGAAGACACATGTCAATCTACGTGGCACAACAGCAACGAGGAAGTTTATTCCCCCGACCTAGTCATACTCACTCCGAGCAACAGGTGTACTCCGAGGAACTCCAGCTCTCTGAGGAACTCCAGCGCTCCGAGGAACTCTTGAACGACGAGTAACTAAGGCGGTTCGAGCTGCATCTCGACCACAACATTGATTGCCAGATAATCAACAGTTCAACTATTCATTAAATGCTTATCATCTTGACGCACACGCTTGAAGAGCATTAAATGAATTACCTTTTCATATGTATACCATTTAATGTATCACCCTTTCAGATTATAGCCTCAAGGCTATAAATAAATTGTATTACCCTCATTCAAGAGGACCTGGAATTTCTTGATAGTACTTGCAATCGAGAATTCCCAAACACTCAGCAATAACATAACAGTGGACGTAGGCCATTCATATAAGGCCGAACCACTTTAAAATATTTTGTCTCATTTATTTATCTGTGATTGAATTATTAGAGTAATCTAATTTTTTACATCAACAGATAATGAACAGTAGCATTATGTAAAGTTAATGTCAAAAGAACAAACCAGAATTAATCAAGTCCAAAATTCACGTGTACTTTATATCAAAATGCGTGTACTTTACTAAAATGATCCTTTGAGGTATATACATGAACAACTTATACATACAAAAATTACACACACATATGAACACACAATAAAAACATATACATACATAACCTATTGCAAAATCAAAACACAAAGTCAAAATATAGTCATATAAAGTTATAATAAAATTATATAAATACACAATCATATCATGCATTCAATATTCGAGTTAATTGAGTACATGATTTACACAATTACAATGATTTGATTAATAAAAAATAAATACATCAACCTATTTTAAATGATCGATATGCAAAACATTTGTTCATGATAGGTATAAACTTACAAATGATAGAAATAATGCAAAGAAAAATCTAGATTAAACAAAGTCAAAAGAATTTATTTCTTCGAACAAATTGATAACTTCTTTCTTTGAGAGAAAAAATATTCTTGAACAAAAGTGAAAAGAAATCATCAGATCCTAAGTTATTGGAGAGAATTTTTTTTTTACAGAAGCGGAAGGAAGAAAGTGATAATCCTAGCTTATTAAAAAAGTTGTCAATCATTGATTAGGTCAATGATAACAAAATGATTGAAATGTCGAAAAAGGTATTTATATGGAACTAATCATTTGAAATTTGTTTGACCCGGTTAAAAATTCCAAAATGTCCAGTCAAGGGACTAGACCATAAAAACCTAAATAGATTTTGGTCTCACTTTTTAATTTGCTCCACCAACTACTAAACACAATAAGAACCCATGTTGCTTCATCCTTCCATTACTCCCTTGTCCCCATGACCACAACTCCATGTGCACCTCTTCTCTATCACCTGCTAGCTGCTCTTGCTGATCCCTTAACACCCATAACGCCCAATGTTCCCATAGCTACTCCTACCTGATCCCAACCTGAGCCCAATTCCCAGCCGCCCCTAAATTACATCCCCACCTCCTAGTCCACTCTTATAAACAAACCACATACATACATCCCACTCTTAATGTCAATTATTTACTTAGTCAGGGGTCAAAATTAAATTGTTGGTGTTTGGGAAATGCCACAACCATATTCTAAGGCAATTTTTTCACACTCTCACTTGAACCCATTTTACAATAGTCAAGATCACACCTTTCACCCACATTGCTCAAATTGAATTTTTATTGTACGTGTGGTCGTTTTGGTCTATTGAAATACTGAATTGGTTCTATTATCTTATGTTGGATTGACATTTATTTTGACGAATGTGTACTTAACCAAACAAGTATCACTTTTATTATAATTTCATGATTTTTTCCTCAAGGTGTTCGTTAAAATTCCACCCTAATTTTTTAAAGAAATTGTTTTACCCAATTCACTTGAACACTCATTTCATATATCCACCTCATCACACCCTCACATATATGACCACCACCACCCACCATCCCATTTTCCCAATACTTTTCAAATTGACTTGTCTTCTCCAAGCGGTTCCATGATATATGTTGTGATACTAGGAATGGGATAGCAACAATTTTCATTTTTGATATGGTGTAAAAGTTTGTTTGTGTTGTGCATTGATGTAATTGACATACACACACCACCACATCCATGTTCGAACATATGATTATGACGCCTCATTTTAACACGGATGTGTTTTAGTGTCTACACTATTATTTGTCAATATGTTGTATTTATTCTTGTATATAGTTGATTTTTGTTTTCCTTTTATTTTAGTACTTTCTTCATGCATGATGTTTCATTGTGCCGTGTTTATGTTTTTATTTTGGCCGAAAGCGAGGTGATACCACTTCCCACTCTTCTATCTCATTTATGCTTACACGGTTAGTCCTATGTCCTTTTTGTGATATTGAGTAAAATGTCGGGATTATTTGGGGGGAGTGGATAGCCATCGCTCTCCTTACATGTTGGAAGAAGATTTCTTAAAGAAATTAATAAAAAATATATAATTTTTTTCTTAAATTTGAGAAAATTGAAAAATCCAAATATAAGAGAAAATCTTAAAAATATAAAAACATTTTCTTTTCAAGTTTGTATTTTGTTTTATTCTTCTTATTTATTCTCATTTCTTTAGTTGATAACTTTACTCCGATTATATGTTGTTTACTCCGATTTCTAATTGCATGCTCATGATCCATGTCCATAAATATTTGAATTTTCTATTATGATATGTTGGGTAGTATCATGCTTCACCTAACATCTTAATCACAAGTTTTTTTACTATTTTTGAAAACTTGGGAACTCATGAGCTCATTACTCAACCCAATTATTGAATTGAGGTTACTTAGATAAACTAAGATGGAAATCTCAAAAATAAAAGGTGGAGACTTAAACCCTAGAGACTTTAGTGCCACTCTCATTATGAGGGTTTAATTTCATCTACTATTCTCATCCTTTGAAAAGCGTACCTCGTTGTATATTCTCATATTCATTATTTTGGTCAGTAGCTAGATAAGTTTTTCACTGATGTGTTAACTCAAGTAAAAGCCTTAACGTTTTAACACCGACGAGTTATACGAAACCTAGGAGATGATCATAGGTCATGATTCAATTAACCCTTAGCCTTAGCCTACCCATATCAATTTCATCTACCCATTGCTAACCCCTTTGACCCTTTAATTAACCTTTCTTTCTTACGCCCCCAATATTCTTGCCCCTCTCCATATTAGGAGAATAACCTATGTATATTATCCACAACCTTATGTTTGGGAATGTGTAGGAAAATTTTGCATGGTAAGTGTGTATGTTTATAAAAGGCCATTTCTAATGAAAAAAATGAAAAAAGGAAAGAAAGAGAAGGAAAAGGAAAAAAATAAAAATAAAAATAGAGAATTTAAGAGAAGTAATTGTATGTTTGAAATTCAAGTCTAAAATGACCTATGCTTTTTATGGAATATTCATTATAGTTCCCAACACATGTACCACACATCTTTGAATCCTTTTACCATTCATTTCTTAGCCTTTAATTTAGCCTTATTACAACCCAAATAAAAGTACTATGTGATCCCAGGTAGAAGATGATTTGAAGGTAGAACTAATTGAGAGGGTAAATTGAATGCATTTCAACTTAGCTAGTGAACAAAATCCTTTCATAAGATATTAATTCTTCACTATAAAGCATTTTTTTTCTTTATACGTGAGATCTCATTTTTTTTGCTACATATGCTTTATTTTATTTCACATATAATGAGAGTTACACCATATTCGATCGTTTCATTTGTGAGTGTACTCTCGGAAAGGATTGAGTCAAAGCGTAAGTTTGATAGAAATCTAAGTTGTTTAGCTTTAGGACCTTATTTTGACTCATTGGCCATAATTCACTCACGTACCCAAATTTCATCTATTTAAAATGACTTGATGATTAATATGATTTGTGAATTTTGATATTAAAATAAAGTTGTTCTCTAGATAGTTAAATTTGTTTTGGAAATTTTTGTTGAGCTCTCATATAATGAGAATTCTGGGTAAACTATTAAGGATTTTTGAATTTTTTGGGTATATACACTGCAAACCCTCATGAGACTTTATTCGTCCTCTAGGGTAACTTAGGGGTTTAAAAAGCTTGTTGCTTACTCTACATGCAATTAAGAGCTCTGCGAAGGTGGCACTTTTATTTTTTATTTTAGTTTTTCTTGTAGTTAATAATTAAGTCATCCCTCTCCTTGTTTGATGATCATTTCATATATTAGGGCTTAACATAATATATTTAAGGGGTGATTAGAAATCCACATTGCACATATATAGTGATATATATATATATATATATATATATATATATATATATATGCAATACATCTCTCTCGAGACCTTAATTCCAACCTTTTGAGCTATTTTTAAGTGCGTACATTTTTATTTGAATGTTATATGTCATTTGACTTTAAAATATATGATTTTGTAGGGCCATGGAAGCATTCTACATGTAAGGAGAAACTCATTTCCCACAAAAGGCATATCTCGACTTCAATAGAGGATGTCCAACTCTTCAAAAAAGGATCGGAGTTTTAGAGGATTTTTTAGGGATTGTGGATAGCACAAAGATGGATCTAGTTTATCGCTATCAAGATGTATTTTGCCCTGTCATTATGTATTTTTCTCCTCTTAAGATGTATTTCTTCCTGTCATGATGTATTTTCCTTTTCTAAAAAATTATAACAATGCCATTACGAGACTTTAGTTTGAAGATGACATATCTTAAGCCTTTGGGAGGACTTTTGATGACATTATTTGCTTAGATATAGTTTCTACTTTGTACTTAGAGAGTTTTGGTGAGAGAGAGAGAGTGAGAGAAGAAACAAAGGATTTATATCAAATTTGAAGATAATTGGACAATGAGGCTCTATTTTCATCCAAGATTTGTGGCTTACATTCTCTACTTCATCTCTATTTTTATTTATTTTGTATTCTCAACTAAGAATTGTTAGATCTATATGGTGAATGTAGTAAATTCAACATAAATCAGGTTTAATTTGTCATAGATTGATTGTAGAATGTATGGATTGGTGAAGTTAAGTTAATATTGTGGGGATTTATCTTCATCCACGTTGTCAAGAAAAATGGATAGTTAATGGATCTCAACAATTCTAATTCAATTGCGTTTAGTTGTTCATAATAGATCTTAATTAGGTGTTGTTGGTTAATTCCTTCACACTTGATATTTGATTTCACATAAACATTCACCAAATTAATACATCTTTATATCCAATCAATCAATTATGTTACGATTCATATCGAAATCATAATCCCCAACCTTCACTCTTATTTGAATTCACAATTACTTGTTATTTTTGTGTTCACTTTCTAGTTACCTTCATTTAATTAAACCAAATTCACATTTAATTTAATACTCACACTACATGTTTGATAAAATGCTTCTATAAGTGTAATTGATCAATAGGTTTACCAATTTTCATGGAATTCGACCTCGTATTTATCATAATTTAGTTCTTGTTTTTTGACTTGCACTTGGGCCATTGACAAACACTTTTGAATAAGAAGAAATATGCATTAAATACTAATTTAAGTCATAAAGTTTTTTTTACAATGCAAATGTGTAAGCATTTATTAATATTTGGGCACAATTTCCTTTATTTGTAGAATTATCCACCATGCTTAAAAAAAATAAAAAAATATTCCAACAACAATACTATTACAATTATACAACTATGATAAAAAAAATATCAAATGAATATCTAGTTCATTATACACTAATTTTGAGTACATCATTATCTTCAGAGTCCAATCATTTAACAAAGTTTTTCGCTGCGAGAAAACATCAAGTATTGTAAGTCTTACCACAACTAGGATACTGCATAAAACAAACAAACATAGAATGATTGAAAACATAATTTATCCAAACTCATTACAAAAAACTCATTAAATCAAAACTCAAAACCGTATTTAAGTTTAGTCCAATAGCTTTGTGAAAATCCAAGGAGCAAAACATGACAAACATGAACTATATTAAAATTAAGACAATATCAAATATATATCCTGTAATTTTCTTTATCAAGATCCACAAAAAATTGTAAAGATTGAACTGCCTTAACACACAACAGTGGAATAATTGAGTAATTATTATCAATGTTGATTTAGGCGCAAATAAATTCTAAGATGGTATGAAGTCACTATTTTCTTTGATGATACTATTTAGGCATAAAAAATTCTAAGATAAACTCGTAATATATTCTACTAATATGCATTCAAATACACTTAAAAAGTATTCTAGTGGTATTATCATTATTTTCACTATAGTGATGCTTAGGACATATTTAATCAATTATATTTCAAAGTGGTCAATTTATTTCCGAATGCTACGTTATCAATAAAATCTTATGACATTGTAGATATTGATTTAGTGATAAGTCTCCTTTCGGAAGTTCCAGAGGCTTAAAAATATAGAGAAATATAATCAAGCATTGTTCACCATTTAACCTTTCCAGATATGTATGTCGTAGATTTGGAGTTTTCTCCTGAAAGAATCATGTTCAATAGAGTTGTGCCTTTAAGGACCATTTTCCCCCTTCCCCAACCGAGGTGACCGTAAGTGAGGAGAGTGCTTCAGGGTACTCTTCTAATTCCTATGACCCTTCTACCACTAGTGTTAGGTGGTATGAGTGAGATATTCTAGAGAATGAGTGGGACAATCGGAAAGAGAGGTACAATATTCCCATTTGCATTTCTACTAGGTTTCCCAATAGTAGGGAGTCATGATACTTTATGCTCGAATGAATTATGCCTCATGTGGGCACTTCAAGTGCGGCTCCATTTGCCTCTACATCTTGTTATTAGGTCCATTTTGAATGGATATGGTGTTACCCTCGTATAGTTCCCTTCTAATTCCTATATGACTATTCTTAGGGACATGATGTGCGAAAAGGACAAAACTAGATTCGACTTCACCGGTGACATATTTAGGTATGTCCATAGTCTAAAGAATAATGACAAGGCTCTAGGGTACTACATTTTTTCTCCTAGGAAGTCCCACCTGAGAATGGTTAAGGTTGTTTGGACTAGAAACCATAACTGGAAGGGCCAATTTGAATTTATGAAGGGTGATTAGGAGCTTAAAATCCATGAAAAGGATAGGTCATGTAAGGTTCCACACGAGTGGAATGGGCAGAGAAGATTTGGTAAACTCTCTAATTTTTCTTACTTTTTAATCTCTCCTTTAAGCTTATTTTTCCTTTATCTTTTTTCTATGTTTTAGTGAATAAGGATCTAAAGCTTCCAGCTCTGTTACAAGACTTGTTAAGACATACTGTGTCCCTAAGCCTTCTCAATTTGAGGATATGTTGTATTTCTCTAATTCATAAGTGTTGGATATCATACTCCTCCTGGTGGAGCACCCTAGTAGAGACACCAAGTCCCTTTGGAAGAAGGGGTGTTGTTTGATACGAACTTAGAGACTACGGCTACCCATAACATTGGGTCCAAAGTTAAGACAAATAACAACTTTTACCATACCCTACTCATCCTTACTCTACTTATACTACTTGGATAAATAGTCATAAATTTATGTAGTTCCTTCTCCTACCACTTAAAAAAATCCTTCTTAGTCTTCGTGCCGGATGGATCCCTAATATCTTGACCAGACTCAGATGGAACAGGATTGTCATAGGAAAATTGAGGTTGAGTAGGGATGAAAGGCTGATGATAAAAAAAAAAAATAAAGTGGATGCCTAAAAATAGAAGATACTAACTACCGTAAGGGGGATGAAATTATAGCTCGATGAGCTACTGAACCTGAGGCTAAGGCTTCTATGAGGGCCAAAGCGAAAGATAAATCCCTTGAAAGCCCAAGGCCTCAGGGTGATCCGAATGTTACAAGAGTTGGGGCCACTTTTGAGAGGATCCAGATTTAAGGTCAACTATCTCATCGGCTCTTTTGTGCTTAAGGGATGAGGACCTCAAATTTTCTCTCGAGTTTTGAAATGAGCCATACTCAATCTACCAGTACATAAATAATGCTATAGATTTATATAGATGTCATGGGCATAGCAAAGACTTCAAATATTTGAAGGTTTATGACCCAGATGCTCTGCACAGGCTGTGTTAACATCTTCTTACAGTGGTAAGTTTGTTAAACTTGTGTTCTTCTTGATGTTCCATATTTTATCACTTTTTATTACTTCACGCTTTCTTATTAGATCTTGATAACACCACAATTTTGAGGGAGAAGGTGGTGTCCAACCATATTGCTTATGACGAGTAGAAAAATGTTATTAAAGCACTAACCAAGGAGAATACTGTGACACCCCGACTAATTAAACACCGGGTAGCTACTCCTTTATAAAATTAATTCAAAATGCCAAGTTGGCTCAGTTAATAGCATCACTGTCGAAAACATTTTAAAGATTACTAACCACCTAGTATTTAAAAAGTAAGTGCCAAATTTTATTAAATCTGATTAACATGCAACAAAAGTAATGAAGAAATAAATAACACCATTCACCATACTGAAGTAAAATGAATAACCATCACAAAATGTAAATAAAACCTGGAGGAAAAACTCCTCAATATAAATCCCACAACTGATAAGTAAACTGAAATAAATAACTAAAGCTGAATACTGAGCAATACATGCTAGAGTCTGAAAACTGAAATGTAAAAATGATGTCTCTAAATAGAAATGGGCAACATGCCCTACAACGGATAGAGGGTGACTCTGGAATCCAAAAGATAGAAGCGTCTACATGCAAATCCCTGTAGCTTCCACAAGCAGCTACAGCTCGTCACCTGAATGAGTATCCTATGCTTGGTGTCCCTGTGGCTGGGCACCTAAAATGGTTTTACAAGAAAATATATTTGAAAGAAAATGGGTCAGAGCCCGAAAGTGGAAATCATTTTAAAAACCTGCAAGTGCTTTAAAAACATTTAAAACATTAAATGCAAAGTACATGTTAGGACGTGCACTCACATTAAATTCTCACCTCTCGACTAACTGTGCACTCCTAACGTAAGTACCCATCTATAACTACCCTTTCCACTAGCTGAGTGACAACGTAACTAGCTAGACTACCAAAGGTTCTACCCATTTTACTCGGTTCCAATTAACATAACAACGCTCGTAATTAAATAGAGGTTTAACGTAAACTCAGTTACTAAATATGCCATTGATATAATTATCAGTTAACTCGTTATATTCTCAAAACAATACCGTAATATTTTACAACATTAACATGAGGATTTCTATAAATTTAATGTATATTATTCACATCATAAATATACGATACAAGCACCCCGCAATCTAAGCTATGGTGCACACATACTCTGCTATCCATCCCGGTACATCACGTACATAAGGATCACATATTCCGAATCTCTCAGGAATAGTTCAGATAACACAAATCACAAATAGTGGAGGCGAACACAGTCACCATCACATGGGTCACGCACATACCTACGCTCCCATGGTCAGCGGACTTATTAATATCACAATAAGTCTTTCTATGACCTATGTTCATCAAGGTACCAGTCTATATCCCCCCCGTAGGCACACAAGGATTAGAGGGTCCTAAGCGAACGAAACCTCCCGTGATAGCAAGTATGGTAGGTATGTCATACATACAATCCATATATCAATACTAAGTAAACACACATCTTAGTAATATCGTATTATATTCGTAGTACATATTGCACTCTCGTACTAATTATAATTATCACAACTTATCTTATTCCGGTTCATAATTATACGTGCCATAATTTATCCTCACATCGTAGTAGACACTCACGTCTCAACCCAAACGGTTCATTGGATATAACTCTAGTGTATGATTTACTCATCTCAATAACCCAAAAGTCCCAAATCAATCGCTATATCATAAAAGGGATGCTAACTCTACCCTTGAACCAGTTCCCGGAACTCCAAAAGTCAAAACAGTCCAAAAAGGAACAAACTGTCAGCTCGTTAGAAGTCTCGTTCGAACGAGGCTTCGAACGAGTTTGGACTATCAGGTCGTTAGAAGTCTCGTTCGAACGAGGCTGTTCGAACGAGATCCCAGTTCGTTCGAACGAACTGACCCTTCTAACGATATCTCGTTCGAACGAGATATCGAACGAAAACCCCCACTCGTTAATAACGACTGGTCAACTCGTTAGAAGCTCGTTCGAACGAGCTCGTTCGAACGACCTGGGGGCTGCTTCTAACGAGATGCCAGTTTCGGCCCAGAATTTTCCAAAAGTCGTTTTTCACCATTTTTACTCCTCAAACCTCTTCTAAAGTTCGTTCCCACAATATATTGAGTTCTCTAATCATCCTAAAACATGTTAAGGGGCTATACTAACATCATTAAAGGGTTTGATATCATCTAAACATCATTAAATCACAATTTCTACATTAATTCCCAATTTTCTTCAAGAACATAAACCCTAACTTTTTCTCATCATAAATTCCCAGATTTTAATTCGTTTATGCATCACCTAGATATGAAATCTCTGAAATTAAATCTCCCAACAATGTTTCTACATGCAAACCTATCCCAACATTCAATAATAACTTCAATTTTCATGGGTTTTCTTTTAATCTTTCAAGAACAATTAAGATTCTTCAATATCTAACATGGAAAAGACATTCTTCGAATTTAAATGAAATAAAGTCACTTGCCTTGGTTTGATTTCTGAATTTGGCGTGGATTCGGTGTAGAATTTCTGCAGAATTCCTCTCTCTCTCTCCTTCTCCAAGCTTTCTTCTCCAAAAGGCTATGGTGGCTAGGGTTTGCTTTGAGGGAACTTATGAAAACCTAATTGGTAAACCTCCGTAGCTTGTTGGGTTAATAAGGGTTGGTTAGGGTCAATCCTTATCAGATTACAACTCTCAATTTTCGTCACTTTTAATTACCCAAAAATACCAAATTACTAAAATACCCTTTATAGTGCCGGGATGGCCTAAAAATACCCCGGGACCCAAACTATACCCCCGGCTAGTGTTTTCTGACTATCTCGACCCTTCCGGACGCGTTGGCGCACTCAAAACGACCATACGGATTATAGATTTTAAATTCACTTTTAATATCAAAATATTATACCGTGACGCGGCGGTCCCACGCGTCTCAACAAAATTTCTAAAATGCCGTATATAAATCTCACGACAAATTTTATAATACCAAGTACATATATAATCATATATGCACATAATCAAATACCAATTCGCATCACATTAGTATTATTATTAACCCGGATTAATTTCCAATAAATACGCAATTTAATTAATTAATCCCCAAAAATAAATATAGACAAAAGTACGGGGTATTACAAATACAATGCTTAAGAATAGCCTACGAGAGATCATAAGCCTTATAAATATCAAGCTTGAATATAATACTCAGCTCACTGCCTCTTAACCTATAATCAACACACTTATTTGCCTCCAATACTGTGCTAGGAATCTATGTACTTCCCAAAAAAGCATTTTGTGGTTCCAAAACAAGGGGTTCAATTACTCTTCTTAGTCTAACTGATAATAATTTTTGAGATCAGCTTATATACACTCCTTACAAAACTAATCAAGTTGGAGTCTCTCATATCTATCGATACCCTTTTCTTAGGAACCAAAATTAAGAAAGTGGTGTTCATTATTTTTAAAAACTAACCCTAGTCATAAAACTCATTTAACACATCCAACCTCATAACTCCCAAGTAACGTTGAAAAAAGGCCATAGTGAAGCCATTTTGACCCGATGCCTGATCTCCTTTAATCGACCTTAAGACTTGTATAACCTCCTCCTCCATAAACAACCCCTCTAACAGATCAACCATGGCCTCGAAATTTTCCCCTATAGGTAATCCATCTAATGTATGTCTCCAATATTTCTCCTCTGATTACAATCTCTCCTATTACTGTCTAATTGCGCTCCTTACATCGCCATCCTCAGTATACTCTCTCCCCCCCCCCCCTCCACACTATAATTTTCCCTTTATGGTTCAAGCCACGGTGAAAGTTTTCCACTTTATGAAAAAATTTAGTGTCCTTGTCCTTTTCCTTCAACCATACTGATATATAAATTTTTGTCTCTAAATGATCTCTTCCTAAATCAACCGCCGCTTTACGATCCTCCATTATCACTCTCTCTCCACCCATAAGGCCTTTCGTTCCTCCCTTCTCATTAACGAACCGAATTTCCTGCATATATCTCTTAATAAGGTTCCTCACAATCATAAAAACCACTTTGTTTGAATCCTTGAGATCTTTCTTAAGGAGAGAGAATCGCCCTCTACATCATACACCTACCACTAATCCTTCACCCCCATCGACAAAGTCCTCCTCATTTAACCACACATTTACATATCTAAATGGAGTCCCTCCCCCAAATTTAAAGAATCGGGGTATGATCTGAGGTCATTTGAGATAAACAAGTCTAAATCACCCCTGAGTAATTCTCCTCCAACTCATTATAACGTAAAAACCAATCTAGGTGAGATAACGAAGGGATATCCCTGCAGCTGATCCACATGTAGACCTCACCCCCAATGAGAGGTATAATAATTCCAACTTGTTAATAAAACTAGTAACCCACGTATAACATTTCTCTCTACTCCCACCATTTTTCTCCAATGGAAATCGTACATTATTGAAATCTCATCCTGAACACCAAGGGATCCTAAGCTCCCCTTACCACCAACTAATTCTTCCCACAACTCCTAATGACTCGTACTCCCCACCGAACAATGAACTTTGGAAACCACTCTATAATTCCACATAATTATCACCCCACCCAAGGATGTAATCGTATCCCAACAGCACCACTCCACCCACCTCCCTCCCACGATCGACCTAGACATATCCCTATCCATACTCCCCAGTTTTGATTATAGATATATACCCACTAACTACCCCTCTTTTTGTAGGGTCATTCAAACCCCTTACATTCCATGAAATTAGTCATAACTTCATTTGTAACCTCGTAACGTCCCTCCTCCCCCCACTTCTCCACCGCCACCACTCCCAATTTACCCCTTCGTTGTTCTTCTATGTTTTTGAACAACATCAATACCTCATTCTCATTCCCTTTATAAGATATTCTTTGGAATTTTCAAACACTACCTATCTTATCTGCTAATTATCCCTCTATCTAATAGCCATACTCACACCCATTAACTCCATCCTCTAACACCTCATGGGAAAGTGGGATTCTATGGATCGATTAGTATATTAGGTCAACCACATAAAAATTCAATTTTACCAAATTTTACCTTTGAATTAATTTAGTGTGTGCCTGCAAATATGTGGTCCAAATTTAATAAGGCAAAGCACGCAGATGAAATGCGAAAAAGTAGGAAAAAATCCCAAAAGGGCAAAAACCCTATTTTAGTACTATAAATGATTTTATAGACCAAGTCGACTTATAAACCATTTAACTCACTAAGTATAATACGCAGTTCTTTAAATCTTCTACACCAATGTCATAGTCTAGCACCGCCCACAAGAGGTAATCTTCCCTCGGTATCCACCGATCAACCTTTTCTTCAGATGTAGAGTTGTTACTCCACAAATCAGGAGTAGAGATGAACTCTACAAGGTCTTTCAAATATGAAAGTGTTCTTCTTGGTTTGCTAAAGTGATATCTAAATTTTAAAGGGGTTTCTATGATATTTAAAAGAGTTTGATCATAAATGGAACTCTAAAAATGTGTAGAAAAGCTTGTAAAAGAGTTGTTGAAGATTCTAATCCCGCATCTCTTTTTATAAGGAAGTTTGTTATAAAGAGACAAACATAACACATTTGAATAAGATTCATTATAAAATAATTGTTTGCACTCGTTAGAATAACCGTGTACCTCGTTCAAATGACATACCCATTTTCATACGAACCATCATCCAACAACCTATCGAATGACATCCCAGAGAAGGACAAAAAATCTACTCATTCGATCGTAGGAACCTCGTGTATCTCATTCGAACGACATTGTTAACTCGTTCTAATGACCCAACTAGATTTCTAAAATTTTCTTGGAAAAAATATTTTAAACCATTTGAAAATACAAACTCTTAAAATTATAAAAACCCCTGAAAATTTAATGTCTTTACCAAAGCAACCATATACCTTTCGAATGTTGCTGAGACGAATAATTATTCAATGTTCAAAAGTCAGCAACTTTGCCTTCAAATCTGTAGAAGAAGTCATGTCGGTTCAGTGTATGTGTAACGGGATAAGCTAATATTAAAATATATTGAGAAACTATACAACTTTCTCTCACAAATCTCCTCCTTTGGATATTCCTTTATAAAACATAAACCAAAACCAAATTTACCCCTAAAGACTAATACAATAAATACCCTCCCAAATCAAGAAATGGAAATGCATTCTTGTATAAGTCTTCAACTGAAATTGTTCTTACCCTTGGCTAGATTTATCTTCATATTGCACGGGTCCAAAAAATCATCATCTAGGTCGAACTTCCAACACACCTAAGATAACAAAATACCGCAACGCGTACGAGTTTTAAAAGACAAATAAATCTCCTCCACAATTTTTTCTCCCTCTTTTTATCCATAATAGACAAAGGAGTAGAAATTAAATATCAATAATAAGAATAACATGAAGAAGCAAGATATCATCACAATATGATCAATTAAAGCATGTAATGATAATCTCAAAAGGCATATTTTCTCCACCAACTATTTTTGAAAATTTTCAAAATTTTCAAATATAAAGAATAAAATGTACAAATACAATACACCATTGACTAACACTAAAGTATCTGAATCGTGAAAACGGAATGTAATTTTGTGAACATATCCCATAGGAAAATGAATATAAATAATCATAACATAGATACACGATGAGACACTTCTAAAGAAAGAACTCGAAGTTAACCTTAGGTGTAAAAATGTTGAACATAAATGTAATTGACTCGACTTATGCAATACTGCCAAGCTTTTTAATATTTTTTGAGAAAGTTCATTGTGCAAACAAATTGATCTTCTACCTTACAACTCCTTCAAAATATCTCATATTTAAGAAATCACTCTCAAATTTTTTGAAGAAATCATAATGCTCATACGTAGCGAAGCATCACTGGATATAAACTAAATGGGCTTGACACTCCTTTTTTTATGTGTCGCTAACCTTTTAAGGTTCTTTTATGAAAATGGTGACTTTTAACGCAAAGAGAATTTTACTCTTTCGTAGACAATTTCCATTCATTAACATTTATTAATACTTTTCGAGAAAAGAAATTCGGTCAATGGTTCTTACATGCACAACATATCTCTTTTTACATTTGGTTCGTTATTAAGAAAAATTAAGATGAGAACATCATATTCGACACATGACAAGTAAGCACAATATTCATAAAGTTTTTTCACATGTGCAATAAATGTGCCAAAGAGTCTAACATTTAGAGAGTAATTATCAATGATCAACGGAATGTTATACACGCATTATTAAGCACACTAATTGAAACAAAGTCATGTCTGAAAGCACTATAAAAAAAACACATGAATGGATGTAATGTACGAATGATCCAAATATCTTAAACATTCATCCATATACGGTGAAATACGAAAATAAAAAATTCTTATTATTTTTTTCGAAAATAAAATATTTTTCAATTTTCAAACTTTTTCTTAAAAACAAAAATCTTTTTAGAGTTTTTAAACTTTTTCATAAAATTCAAAAATCTTCTTGAAAGATTTTTTTTTTCAAAATATATATAAAAAACATATCAATAAAATGATAATACAAAGTATGAATAGGTATATAAGATATGATCATGATAATTACCCTATTCTATAAACAAATCTCAACCTCAATCATTAGCTTCGGGGGAGTTCTCCAAAGGAGAAGATATTCTATGAAATTCTTCCATTAAGTATTATGAAGTATTGACTAAAAATTCTACTTGCTCTAAAAAAATCTCAAAATCTCTATGGTAATGTGAGGGAGCATATGGAGTAACACGTGTGGGAGTGCATGTGGAATCGTGTGTAGGAACTCGGGTGGGAGAATACCGGGAACCACAGGTATGAGAAACTCTCCCTAGCTTAAAATGAAACTCTCTAAGGTTACCTCTACATTTGCAATGGGAAAAAACATAAATGGGCTTGGGTCTAAATCATCCATTTCAAAATTAAATTCAGACTTAAAATAAAAAACTTTTTCTTACTTCTTTTTAGACTGGGACTTCAAAGCAATCACCATTTCCTTTTTGTTTAACAGTTTTGGGAAGCATATCAATTTCGTAAGTTTAAAGGTATCATACGAGTTCTCCAAACCTAAGCATATCTAGTATTTTCAATGAATTCAGGATAGTAACTTTAGGGATAAAACGGGCTAGCAGGGATCTCAAATATTCTTCATAACTATTCTCAGGAAATTTTCACCCAAATTAAAGCTAGAATTCACTATGTCGGATAAACGTGCATAAAACTCATCAAATGACTCAAACTCTTGAATGGTAATCAATTCAAATTATGTGGTGAGATTTTTCAACTTAGTAGCTTTAACATCATTTAACCCTCATGAGTGAACAAGCGGGTATCCCAATATTTTTTAAACATAGTGCATGTCATGATGTGGTGGAACTCGTGAGGGGTGACGCCTCCAAAAATAGCAGTTAAACTACGAGAGTTGTACGTGCTCTATTTAAATTCATCTTCCATCCAAGTAGTTATGGGTTTAAAACATTCAACATTGTCGTTAGTCACAGTGGGTGGTGTCCACCCTATTTCACAAAACAAGCCAGACTCTTTCATCAATAGATTTAAGGCAGACCTCACCCTAGTTTTTCAGTAAGCAGAATTAGAATCATTGAAGATGGAAATCCTATTATAGATATTATACATAAAATTCAAATTTTTAAAAGATCGCCCAAAATCTTGTGTAATTGGCTCTGATACCAATTTGATAAAGTGGAATTCTATGGATTGATTTGTATATTAGGCTAACCACACACAAATTCAGTTTAACCAACTTTTATATTTGAATTAATTTAGTGTGCATGCAAAGATGTGGTCCAAATTCAATAAGGCAAACCAAGCAGACAGAATGTGAAGAAGTAAGAAAAAATACCAAAAGGGAAAAACCTCGATTTTAGCATCAAACAACATTTGACAAACACAATTGACTTACAAACTACTTTCTTCACTAAGTAGGATGCGCAGTTCTTTAAAACTTCACAACAACGGCACAATCTAGCACCACCCATATGAGGCAATATTCCCTCAGTATGCATCGATCAACCTTCTTCTTCAACAGTAGAGCCTTTCTTTCACAAATAAGTAGTAGAGATGAACTCTAGAAGGTAATTGAATAATTAAACTGTTCTTCTTCATTTGCTAAAGTGATCTCTAAATTTACAAGGGGCTTGGATTATATTTGGAAGATGTTGATCACAAATATAACTCTAGAATGTTTTGAAAAAACATGTTAAAGAGTTCTTAAAGACATTAATCCCACATCTCTTTTTATAATGAAGTCTATTATAAAGGGATAAACATTAGAGATTTGTATTAGATTTCATTAAAAATTTATTTTCACGTTCTTTGTACCTTATTCGAAAGACATACCCATTTTTGTTCGAACCAGGTTCCAACAACCTATTGGATGACATTCAATAGAAGGATAAAAAATAGACTCATCTGATCATGGGAAACTCATTCTAACTACATCACGTATCTCATTCGAACGACGTTGCTAACTCATTTTAACAACCCAAGGAGATTTTCACAATTTTCTTAAAAAAATATTTTAACCATTTGGAAATACAAACTTGTAAAATTTGAAAAACCTATAGAAGTGTAAAGGCTTTACCAAAGCAAACTTAATCGTTATAAATGTTATTGAGATAAATAATTTTTCAATCTTATTAATTCTTTAACTTTGTCTTCAAATCTGTAGAAGTAGTGATGTAGGTGAAGTGTATGTGTAACGGGAAAAGCTAAAATAAAAAATACATTGAGCAATTATTGAATTTTCTCTTACACCTCTCGCCCATAATAATCCCCGCCCTTTATCACAAAAAATGTAATAAGAGAAGAATTTTTGCTATTTTGAGTTCCCTTGGGTAACTCATCCTCCTGTACCGAAACCTGCAACTCCACCCATAATTTAGGGGGTATGACATTATTTATCACAATGCAAATTCTCCCTTCCACACAGAGACTCGCATAAAGAGTCTGAATATATGTAATCCACAACATAATCATAACTATTTCTATGAGATACACGGTGGAGATGACATTTAATGAGTCCTCCCCCCCCCCCCCCCCCTCTTGTTTCTCCACGAGACCAAGCAAGATGCACTCCTACTCCTAGATTTTTATGCTTCTCCATAACTGGAATGAGATGCCTGGCTACCCATGGTAATGTAGGAGTCAATAGATTATGATCATATTTATAGGGCTCAAACAAGATTCATAATGAATTCACCTTTGCTCTTCTGATCCCTCTCTCTAACTGCTTTACTTTACCCTTCCAGTTAGGCCTCTGCTTAAATATTTTTCCTCTATTCCCATTACTATTCCTTTTGAATCACCTTCCTTGAATATAATACAGGTCCTAACTTTAGAAAATTAATACCCATTTTTTTTCTCAATAACTCTCCCACTATTTTTATAAAAGTTAATTCCCCCACTTACTCTAATCCTGAGCATTGTAAATGAGTAGCACACATTCCGATGTGAACCTCGTCCGTAACCGACCCCACAATTAGAGATCCATGGGCATAAGTTTCTGCTAAAGGATTAATAATATTATTTCTAACCTCATCCATATCTTCTGACATAGAACATGTGGGAGACCCCACACTTTTATTTCCCTAAAATTTGGGAATTCTCAATTATTCCTAGCCTAACCTGCGAGGCTACCCCCTATATCAACGTGTCCCCTCTCCGTCCTAGCTCCTAAATTTGCATCGTCATCTACGCCATCCTAGAGATTTTAAACAAGAACAGTGCCCATTGATTCTAGTAGGTCCAACAAAAATGGGAGACTAATTCCTTCAACCCTACATCCTTTTTCCTCGGTACAAGAAAAATTCCTAGGTACTTTATAGGCCCCCTTTCCATATACTTATAACTGAGCATTACTTTATCACCTCCACATTCTTTAACCTTTCTTGAGTTAAAGGTACTTTAGTTAAAACATACAAGATTTTTTTCCTCCCTACTCTTAAAACCATTCTCAATTAACTTTTCTTGTTGATTGAGAATTGATAGATAGATCCATCACAGAAGGGAGACTAATTCCCTTATCCCTTCCTGCTTTTTCCTTGGTACTAAAAAAATTCCTAGATACTCAATGATCCCCCTTTCCATATACGTTTAAAGTGAGCATTACCTTACCACCTCCACATTCTTTAATAACCATTCTAGAGTTAAAGGTCCCTTTAGTTAAAAGCTCCAATATTTTATTCCACCATATGCTTAAAACCATCCTCTTCTCCTGACTTATTCCCACCCTATTCTGCTATAATTCTGAACTTTAGTTATTGGTCCTACTATAATAAATATGAGACATGTGTTATTCTCTGCAGAAACAAAGAGGGTAATTATATAGCTGTAATGAGCAGTTTTGGGCGGTTATGGGACCTATTACAATTTTAAAAGTACATGGAAGTGGAGCTTCACAAATCATTGGAAATGGGACTAAAGCCCAAAAAATTAAATAATTTTTTCTTATAAACTTGTTGGCGCCAAAAACCCCGAGGTTGTACCTCCAACATTTGCGCATGATACACTCCCTGCTTGATTCCGGTAAGTTAGTTTTATGACTTCCAATCTTATGTCGTTGCACGAATCATTTTTACTACAATCAAATCTCATGGAAACTTGAGTTTTCGATGTTCCATGGACGTTTTAGTATGCCACGTCAATAATTTTGACACCCGAAACCTGAGAAGAAAATTCCAATTTAGATAAAAACTTGAAAAATATTGAAATAAGGTATTAACATTAGGGATCATTTCTTAATAGGAACTGTAAAAACAAAAGTAAAAACATAAATACTAATCTAAATTACAAGAATCTGTTCATGTTATTACCGAATGAAACCTCCAAATATATGTTATTTGCTGTATATTTGGATAATCCAATTCCATTGGAATTGCAAAAATATTCAAAAATATTGCAGTTTTAAGGTAATTGGTTCCCTAGTAAGGTTGTACTGGAATTGACATTCAGTGTTAAGATTCACAGTATCTTCAAACTTGTAATCACCACGAGAAAAAAACTAACAGCTAAATTATTAATTTCATTTTTTATTCATAAAAGATAAAGGATATTTACTATTAAACAACCAATCTTTTATTTTAATTGGAGCCGAGAGTGGGCTACAGTAATTTGGACTCGCAACTTAGGAGGATGGACTTTATTTCATTTGCTACTATTAATATGGGTTCGGGTATTTAACTTAAAAATTTCCCAATTAAGTTTATGTGTTTTATTAGGGAATTACAAAACTTGTAGCATTCGGTGAAAATAGATCCAGCATAAATTCCATGTCAGATGCAATAAAATACTCTTTCTTCCTATTATAAAATTTATCAGTCAAATTCAAATATTTTAAAGTATAACTTTTAATTTAATATTCTTATTAAAAAAAGTATTGTTTAGGACTAGATCCTCACTGTAGAGATGATATATTTTGTTAAAAATCTCACTTCTTGGCATTTCAGTAAGTTGTCTCTGACGCTGCTAAATTTAATTTTTTTCAGAACTTAGCATTAATTGTCTATTGGGACATCGATTTGCCGATAAGCTTACTTTTAAGTTAAATTTTGAAGTTGGCGCTGGTTGTGAAATTAGGCGAAGGAGAAGACCAATTATTTACTTTTACATCCCGTGAGTTATTTCGGAGTCGGTGAGAGCATTATTAGAGGTTTGACATCCCCCTAAGGGATAGAAGGGGGATTACAAGATCTGGAGTTTGGTCCCTCATTGTATCTTTTGAACTATTTGATAGGGAAACTTGAGATCTTCTGAAGGTTTTAAGGCAACGCCGACAAGAATTCAATGCATTTTTCTGAGTACTAGTAGATGTTGGAAAATTAGACTTAAATATTAAAAAATTGTCCAGAATTTTCTAGATAGAATTATGAGAAATTTTGAGCTCAAATTTAGGTAGGACCCACACTACAATAATTGTGGGACCATATACGGACGCGTTCTCCTCCGCAAGGAGATTAAAGTAGTATATTCATATGTCCAATTTCAATAAGTTATGAATGATAAATATGTCCCCAAAGTGACTCACAAAGCAATGAAAGTTAGCGAATTGGGTATGTTTTAACTCTTGTCCCTCATTAGAAGAGTAGTGGAAAGTTGATGAGTTAATAACACCCCAAGTATGGACTAAGGCTTGGATGCCTTTGGGGTATCCCAACTCTTTGAAGGTGAGATGGCCTACACTATGCATGTGTTGGGCTTGGGCTAAAAGCCTCAACACCCTGTATTTTCATGCATTTAATGTTAAATTAATTCGGGAATTCAAAATTACTTGTGTGTCATAATTTTAATTGAATTAATTATGGTAAATTATATTTTAATATTAATCGGGAAGTGAATGGTTAATATTTAGGGAAACTTATTTACTAAGTGAATAGTAATAATGTATTTACGTCATTTCGGGTATTAATGACGGGGTATGTACTTATTTCAGCCGGGAGTCGGTACAGACTAATTTCGGTGCAAAATAAGTATTTTTATAAATTAATTCGGATGCCAATTCTGAGTATACGTTTGAGTCCGGATGGGCCGAGATAGTCAGAAAAGTATACCCGGGGGTAGTATACGGGTTACGGGACATTTTTAGGTATAGCTGGGCCCACACGGGGGCATTTGGGGCACTTGGGCTTGGCCCATTAGGCAAAAAACGGGATTAAGGTTAATTAAACAATTAAAAGTAACAAGGTAATGGCTGAATTATTTTTTAGAGGAGACTTACAGGGCTAGAAAACCCTAACAGCAACCAAAGGCAAATTTGGGGATCACAAGAGAGCCAAAAAGAGTCATCTTCAACCTTGGGCACTCACAATTCCAAATTCAGACTCTACGAACCCTAAGGCAAGTGGTTAACTTGCTGTAGCATGTAAAGTGTATTTCAATTCATATTCATGTGATGTGTGTAATCAAAGAAATTCGTTTTGGGATTTAAAGGGAAATAAACATGGGGTTTTGTAAATCATGAATTTGAATTATAAATGGATTAGAAGATAATATATAATCTAGGTTGTGTATTTGTATCTGGTAAGATCTGTAAACCGAATGAATTAGAGACGAATTTGGTGATAAGGAATTGATGTTTAAATGGGGTAAAGACTAAATGAAATTTTACCCCAATCTGTGAAAACAGTAGAGTAAGTGATTTTATTGATGTTGTTGAACTTTATAGATGTTCCATATAAGGTGTTTGATGTTTATTATCGATAGAAAAGATTAGTTTTCAGTGTAGAAGAAACTAGGGTTTGGAGGTGGGCGACCACGGCTGAAACAACCAACTGGAGGAAGACGAGGACCTGAAAGATCGATCGATCAATCGAAGGGGGACCATCGACCAATCGATGGTCCGAAAATTTTGACTGTTCGCCCAGTTGCTTTTATATGTAGGGAAATTAAATAAACATCCTACCACGCCTTAATTGTTGAGTAATTAATACATGGGTTTAAATCTAATTAATTGTGAATAAATAAATTAATAAGGATTTGAGGGCGATTTGGTGTGACACATCATGATTAAAAATTAATCGGGATGTGGAGGAAATTAGGTGTGATATACTAGAGTAAAAATTTTGGAAATTACGATTCAAATTTGTAGTTGACCGGAGGGCCCCCGATTTTAAACTAAAGTTATTCTTTAAAATCAATTTCTTTTTAACTCAATAGATGCGGAAGCGTAAAGGTGATGATTCAACTTAAATACCAAATTTTAATTTCTTTAAATTAAACTTAAACCAAGTGAAATTAAATTAATCCATTAAAAAACATTTTCACTTACACACAATTAATTAACCCAAGTCCTAGAAAATTTTGCCTAAGTCATATTATGCAATTTTATCAAGTAAATTAAATGACTTGCATTAATTACCTAAACATTACCCAAATTGAATTATGCACCAAATTAAACACGTAGTGATTAAATTAAACCAATTTTATCTTTTACGTAAGCATGCGTTCTAGGTGATTTTGCAAAATATAAATTAAACAATGAATCCACTACGCCGCGATGTATGAGGAAAAACCCACAACGGGAAACAACCTCGGATGACCCTAGCCTCAAATCCACTAAGTACGAAATTTTTACAATTACAAGACAAAAGACTTACATCACACGACTCGATCCCTCTAAAGCCTCGATGCTCCTTCGTGCAAACACCTCCACTTAGTGAATAACCTGGAGCTCCACCGCGGTATCGGAATCCACTGATAGGACTTTATGTGGTCACCGTCACCCGAACTAGGAGCCTTTCTCCAAGTGGGTAAATCACAAAAACCTCTTCTTCTTTGTGGGATTTAGAAGCAAACCCAAACTTCTCTTCTTCAATGGTGTAGTGAAAAGCGGAGCCAAAACTCCAAGCAAGATGTATATATATATATGAACTTGGATAAACTTAACTATGGGTGTAAACTAGAGTGGTAAAGTATTTTCTCTTGAAAAAATAACACTAAAAACCAATGAACATTTTCTTAAAACAATTTTTGCTCTCAAACACTTTTTGAGGTTTGTATCAAATGAAAAAGTTATGTTAGAAAAAGTTATTCCCACACATTGATATTCAGCAAAATGATAGTGGGGTAAAACAAGTGGGAAAGTGGGCAAAACTGCTCAAAACTGCCAAAAAACCTGTTCCCGCCAAATCTCGTTCGAACGACATTCTCATTCGAACGAGTCTTCTAACGAAGTTCCAGTATAAACTCGTTAGAACCTCATTAGAAATCTCGTTAGAACGACCATCTCGTTTGAATGAAATTTCGAACGAAGTTCCAGTATGCCATAATGGTAAGTCGTTGGCAATCTCGTTCGAATGACTTGTGGTTCGAACGACAATCTCGTTCGAACGACACTTCGAACGAACTCACAGAATGTTCAAAAAATCCTTTTTAAGCCCATTAACATTATATACTTTATATATAGGTTTTAATAGAAAACATTCTGAAAACAAAACACAGTTTTAAAAACCTAACACCCAATATAAACTTGTTCCAAGCTCCTATATGTACATAAATGCATTCATACCTTGGGAGCATGGAACTACTGTTGATGACGTACAAACGAGGCACTTAAACTCGGCATTTTGATGAAGCTTTATACACTTGGCCGCTACGTCTTCAACAAACACGTCATAGGCTTGGAGGATGATCAATATACTTGTTGATACCAAAATTAATATGCTGATATGGATGAATAATACGAAGACACGTGTCAATCTACGTGGCACGATAGCAACGAGGAAGTTCATTTCCCCGGCCAACTCATGTTCTCTCCGAGCAACGAGGATACACCGAGGAACTTTACCACCCCGAGGTACTCTAGCACTCTGAGGAACTCCTGAGCAACGAGCAACTAAGGCGGTCCGAGCTGCATCTCGGCCGTAACATTAATTGCCAGATAATCAACAGTTCAACTATTCATTGAATGTTTCTCATCTTGACGCACACGCTGCATTGAATGTATTACCCATTCATATGTATATCATTTAAGGTATCAACCCTTTCATGTACAGCCTAAGGGCTATAAATACCTTGTATCACCCTCATTCAAAGGGACCGGAATTGCTAGAGAGAACTTATACTCGAGAATTACAAAACACTCAGCAATAACATAACAGTGGACGTAGGCCATTCATATAAGGCTGAACCACTTTAAAAATCTTTGTCTCATTTTATTTATTTGTGATTGAATAATTAGAGCGATCTAATTTTTTACATCAACAGATTGGCGCCGTCTGTGGGAAGCGATTGTTACTATCATTTTTCACCAAAAATCGTTCATCATCAATGGCGGATAATCCAGAATCTAGCAATCGAAACGCTGGAAATACTGGAAATCCTCTGAATCCCTCTGCACCTCTAGATCTAGCCGGGATTATGACGAATCTGGCTCAAGGACAAACCGCCATGCAAGAAATAATGAGGCAACTCATACAAACCCTTCATGGCGGTGCACCTGCACGTTCAGGACAACAAAGTGGTCAGAGGCAAACTTATTTACTTTCTTCACGATCCAGGCGTACTGAGTCACGTCGTAATGAGGAGTCTGATGATTTCTCTTATCAACCTGGGCGAACTTCGTCAATAAGGGCTACAGATACTGATCAACATATCACCCTCTCTCCAGAAAGACCTAGTGCTTTAGAAAGACTGAGTAGGGTGTCTCCTTTCAGTCGATTAGGCCCTAGGAGGAATAGGAGTCCACCTAAGACCATGTCGAGGAGTTTTCGACAACCATCAGATCTAAGAGAAGGATCAGCACAATCACGACCAGTTGCTCGTTAAGATAAATCTCAGGAGGCTACTTCAGAACGATCTATTGCTCGAACTAACAAGCTCGATAAAGGAAATGATGCGTGGAAAGGTTCCATCCAAAGGTTGGAGGATAGATTGGGAGAAATGGCCAAGGCAAAGAACCCCCTATAACGAACTTTTGTTCGAGGAACACCTTTTGTACAGGCCATTGTGAATTTTCTTACACCGTCAAAGTTCAAAGCACCTATAGTGACCCCCAAATATGATGGAAAGACAGATCGTGTTCTTCACATAGAGCAATATTAAGCTGCTGCGGACATCTATGTCGTCCCCGACGAGATGAGATGCAGAGCGTTCTCAGGAACTCTTACTGGAGCTGCCCAGATATGGTACAACAATCTTCCTCGGGGTAAGATTTCAACTTTCTTTCAGTTGGCCGAGTTGTTTATTGGAAATTTCTATTTTGGAGCAAAGCCAGTAAAACGAGTAGCACACTTGTTAAGTGTTGGACAAAAATCTGGTGAGAGTACTAGAGATTACATAACTAGTTTCAATAACGAGAAGCTGGAAGTCATAGATTACGAAGAAAAGACAGCAATCACCGCCTTGATGAGTGGGTTGTTTCCTAATAAATTGTATTACACCTTGGCGAAAGATCCACCTAAAACTATGTCAGAGTTGATGGCAAAAGAGGCCAAAATCATGAATGTCGAGGAAGCTATGGCTACAAAGAAGAATATGGATAAAGACACCAAGGTGGACGTCGACAAGTCTAAAAATAAAGAGCATAAGAGCAATGGCGGTGACAAACGTTCCAGAAATAATAAATCACCATGGGAAGTCCTGAAGAAATACGACAATTATACTCCTTTGAAAATGGGTATTCATCATGTCTTGGAAGAAATCAAGAAGAACGAGGAGGTAAAATGGCCAAAGAAACTGAGGTCAGACCCTGATTCGAGGAGTAAGGATAAATATTGCGAGTTTCATAAAGATCATGGTCACATGACCAAAAATTGCATAGCTCTTCAGAACGATATTGAAACACTCATCCGAAGAGGAAAGCTAGCAAAATATGTTGATCGGGGAGGTGAAAGAAAAAATAACGATCGAGCTAGAGAGAGGTCTAGATCTCCTCGTCGAGCAGAGGAGAAAAAGAAGAGAAACCATGAAGATGATCCAGATGATGACCCCGACCTTCCCAAGAAACCAAGACAGCCAGAACGAGAGGTATTTTCTATACGTTTTGGGTCATTTGATTGTAATGTCATTACAGGAGGAGATGCAGGAGGAGGAGACCTTACTGCAGAAAGAAAGGCTTACCTTGGAGAGGCTCAAGCTTGTTCATATATTCAGTGAATAAATCTGGCCGAGGACGATCGTCCGAGGAAGGTAAACAAAGAGAAGCTGGTCATTGGCTTTTCAAAAAATGACCTAGCAGGTGTTCTTTATCCTCACGACGATCCTCTGGTGATAAAAATGAGGATGAAGTAGTGATTTCGAGGGTGTTGGTAGACAATGGAAGTTCGGCAGACATCATGTACTATTCATGCTTTGACAGCTTGAATCTGAAATTATCTCAATTGGAACCGTATCACAGACCCCTCCTGGGTTTTGCTGGCGAGAAAGTTTTTCCACTTGGGACGATCAAGTTGGATATATTCATTAGAACTTGGCCTGCTTGTCGAACAGAAAGAATACGCTTCTTTGTGATGGATAAGAATGTGCAGTCAGCCTACAACATCATCATGGGAAGAGTTGGTTTGAAGAAGTTTGAAGCAGTTCCATCTACAATGCATCAATGCTTAAAATTCCCAACAAAATTTGGAGTAGGAGTTGTGAAAGGTGATCAAAAAGTAGCTCGGGAATGCTATTATTCATCTGCCGAGCAAGAGGAGCTTGAGGAATCAAGGAAAAAGACTACTACCAGGTGGAAGAAGATAAATAGATTGAAACTCTCGATCCCAGAGATGAATCCCAACTTGTAAAAGGACAGGTGGTGGAATCTACAGAAAATGTTATTCTGGACGACGAGCACCCTGAACGAGTAACCCAGATAGGTTCATCGTTGTATGCTTCAATAAAACAGGAGTTGATAACTTTCTTGAGAAATAGGAAGAAAACTTTTGCATGGAGTCATGAAGACAAGCCAGGAATAAGTCCAAACTTCCTATGTCATGAGCTCAATGTGAATAAGGAGATCAAGCCTGTAAAGCAGACAAGAAGGGTATTTAGCCCCGAGAAGAATCAAGCTATTCAAGAGGAGGTCGACAAGCTCCAGAAAGCTCAATTTATTGAAGATGTGAAATACCCGGACTGGTTGGCGAATGTGGTGATGGTAAAGAAGAAAAACAACAAATGGAGAATGTGTGTTGATTTCACTGATCTCAACAAGGCCTGCCCAAAGGATCACTTTCCATTACCCAGAATTGATCAGTTAGTGGATGCTACCTCTGGGCACGACCTGTTCAGCTTCATGGATGCTTATTCAGGCTACAACCAGATCAAGATAAAACCTGAAGACAGGGAGAGTACTTCTTTTATTACCCCTAGGGGTACTTATTGTTATAATGTTATGCCTTTTGGTTTGAAAAATGCAGGAGCGACATACCAGCGGCTGATGAACAAGGTTTTTGCCGAAAAAATCAGTTGCAATATGGAAGTCTATGTCGATGATATGCTGACAAAAAGCAAGAAAGCTTCTGATCATCTAGTTGATTTAAGTCAGACTTTTGATCAAATGGATAAATATCAGATGAAGCTCAACCCGACGAAGTGCACATTTGGAGTACGAGAAGGAATGTTTCTCGGGTACATTGTCAACCAGCGAGGCATTGAGGTAAATCCAGAAAAGATCAAAGCTCTTTTAGAGTTGCGATCTCCAACAACAAAGAAAGAAGTGCAGAGTCTTACAGGACGAGTTGCAGCGCTCAACAGATTTGTATCTCGAGCAACAGATAGATGTTTACCATTCTTCAAAACACTTCGAAAAACTTTCGAGTGGAATGATGAATGTGAAAAAGCCTTTCAAGACTTGAAGAAATATCTGGGAACACCTCCACTGTTGTCTAGGCTAATAACAGGAGAAAAGTTGTACTTATACCTGGCAGTATCAGAGCATGCAGTCATCTCGGCATTGATCAGATTGGAGAATGGAGTCCAGAAGCCAATTTATTACACAAGTAAGGCTTTCCGAGGTGCAGAGATCAGGTACCCAAAGCTGAAAAAATTGGCGTTGGCATTAATTGAAGCAAGTAGAAGAATGAAGCCATATTTCCAGGCCCATACCATCGTAGTTTATACCGACATGCCATTGAGACAAGCCCTTCATAAGCCAGAGAAGTCAGGGAGACTGATGTACTGGGCAATAGAGCTCGGTGAATATGATATTGTGTATGATCCCAGATCATCATTGAAAGGGCAAGCTGTAGCAGACTTTATAGCGGAGTTTACATATCCTGATACCCTCGAGGAACAAAAATTGCTCGCTGACCAACCTGTGGATGTTACAGGATCAACAGACATAAGTCCAGACCAACTCCGGTTGGTAAAAGGGCGAGAAGAGATGGTCGACGGGGAGCAAAAATTTCCAAGAGAGGATGAACAAAAATAGCAGATATTTCATCGAGGAACTCTGTCAGATAAGAAATTTGAAGACGAGTTACCTATATGGAGATTGTATGTGGATGGATCATCTTGCACAGCAGGTTATGGAGTAGGGATTGTTTTGAAAACCCCAGACGAGATTGCCATAGAATATGCCTTGCGATTTCAATTCAAAACATCCAACAATGAGGCTGAGTATGAAGCCATGATAGCAGGTCTTAATTTAGCAAAGATTATGGAAGCACAACAAGTGATGGTATTTAGTGATTCTCAATTGATTGTGAATCAAATGATGGGAGCATATGGAGTTAAAGGAGAATTAATGGTCAAGTATCATGCCAAGGTAATGGAGTTATTGGCAGAATTTGATGCGATTCAGTTAATCAGAATACCAAGAATAGAGAATGCACGAGCAGACGCACTGGCCCGACTAGCATCAGTTACTCGTACCGAGCTGCGAAGAACAATACCAATTGAAGTACTAGAAAGTCGGAGCATAGATGAAAACCCGACGATGAACATTATCACCCTTGATCTACGACCATCTTGGATGGATCCCATCAGGGCATATATTGAAGAAGGAGAACTATCGGAAGATAAGCTCGCTGCCAAGATATTAAAGTATAAAGCTGCTCGGTATGTACTAACTAATGGTATTTTGTATAGACGAGGAATTATGGCAGGTTTGCAAAGATGTGTACATCCTTCCGAGGTGAAAGAATTAATTGAAGAAATCCATGAAGGGTCATGTGGAGCTCATATAGCAGGTCGAACACTTTTGCAAAGGGTGATGACTCAAGGATACTACTGGCCGACGATGAGCGTTGATTGTATAGCCTATGCTAAGAAATGTGATAAGTGTCAACGTTTTTCCTCCATCCGACGAACTCCACAAGCATTGTTGACACCCATAACTTCCCCTTGGCCATTTTCCATGTGGGGAATTGATTTGGTTGGACCACTGCCAACCACCTGAGGAAGATTCAAGTACCTCGTCGTCACAGTAGATTATTTTACTAAGTGGGTAGAAGCTGAACCCCTTATCGATATGATGTACGAGAAGGTATACCAGTTTGTTTGGAAGAATATCATTTGTCGATATGGTCTCCCTCATGCCTTCATCACAGACCATGGAACACAATTTGACAACGAGGAGTTTGCTGACTATTGTCAACAATCAAACATCCTGAAGACCCATTCAGCACTAGGTCATCCTCAAAGAAATGGGCAGACAGAGGTCATGAACAGAACACTGCTAAATGGTTTGAAGAAGAGACTAAGTGAAGCTAAAGCTAATTGGATTAACGAGCTACAGTCAGTATTGTGGGCTTACCGAACAACTCCCCGAGCAGCAACGGGAGAATCCCCATATATGCTAGCATTTGGAAGTGAGGCAGTAATACCTGTCGAGTTGGGTCTTTCAACACACAGAGTGCTGAATTTCAGTTCCCCAGTCAGCGACTTAATGAGAAGATTGGATTTGGATATGCTCGAGGAGGTTAGAGAAGAGGCAGCCATTAGGAATGCTTCTTATCAACAACGCACATCTTTGTTCTATAACAAGAGGGTCAAGAAATGCGACTTAAAAGAAGGGGATTATGTGCTAAAGAAAGTCATTCAGAAGCACAATAAGCTGGAAGGAAACTGGCATGGACCTTACCGAGTTACAGAAGTTGTTCGACCAGGAACTTACAGAATAGCAACTCTAGAAGGAGAGGAATTTAATAATGCATGGAATGCTGAACACCTACGCAAGTATTATCAGTAATGTAAAATGTAAAGCAATTCCTTCATTATGAATAAAACGATGATGTTTCACCATCCTCTTCCTTTTATTACAAGTTTTTTTGGGGGGAATATTAGTGTGATACACTAGACTGATAGTTCGAGCGTGATCAACTTCGGTTGGTAAAATAGCGAGAACAAATTATACTCCTTTGGTTAGGAGGCGTAAACTTGCGTGATCAACTTTGGTTGGTAAAAGAGCTTGTGGACAAGATAGTTCGAAAGAACCTGATAGTTCGAGCGTGATCAACTTCGGTTGGTAAAATAGCGAGAACAAATTATACTCCTTTGGTTAGGAGGCGTACACTTGCGTGATCAACTTTGGTTGGTAAAAGAGCTTGTGGACAAGATAGTTCGAAAGAACCTGATAGTTCGAGCGTGATCAACTTCGGTTGGTAAAATAGCGAGAACAAATTATACTCCTTTGGTTAGGAGGCGTACACTTTCGTGATCAATTTTGGTTGGTAAAAGAGCTTGTGGACAAGATAGTTCGAAAGAACCTGATAGTTCGAGCGTGATCAACTTCGGTTGGTAAAATAGCGAGAACAAATTATACTCCTTTGGTTAGGAGGCGTACACTTACGTGATCAACTTCGGTTGGTAAAAGAGCTTGTGGACAAGATAGTTCGAAATAACCTAATAGTTCAAACCCACAACCAACTTTGGATGGTAAAAGGGCAAGAACAACATTCTTAAAAATGCCAATTTTGTCTGGTTAAGAAACAAAATATGCCAACAAGTTGGTCGGAAGGTAAAACCATTCCAGAAAATACAAAAATTCCAAACTGAACCAAGTATAGTAGGCCGGTGATCAAATCCCACGAACTATAGTTGGTCAACGAGGATAAATTATCGACCTTGGTTGGTCGGACTCATTTTAAACATTTTAACAACCTTGGTTGGTCGGGGATAAAAACCCATCAATTTTGTTGGTCGACAAACACAATTTAACAACCTTGGTTGGTTGGAAACATTTTAAACATTTTATACTCATTACTTTATTATTAGGTGATTGAGCAACGTTGATACTTGTAAACTTTTTTGAATGATGAACAGCACAATATTATCTTTTTAACCGATACATATGCACAGATGTAAAAGTGTTAGACAAGTAAAAAAGAATAGCAATGCAGATTTGCAAACAGAAAATGAAAGTCTTTCATTAAAATTCAAAATAAATTACAAGTTACATATATATGCTAACTATTACATTGAAAATACTATTCTATTGGTTTTTTCCCTTCAGCCTTCGATACAGGTTCCTCGCCAGCAGGAGGATCATTTAATGTCTGGGGAGAATTGATAAAATTCAAGTCCTTCAACATTCTGATATTCATTATTGAAGGAGTATCCAAGAGATGCTCGGGACGAGATAATTCAATATGAGAATGAAGACTATAGTCACCAAGGTATTTTGAAATTAAGCTCCGAGGAATGGCACGAGCTGGGATCCATTCCATGTCTAGTTTATAAGGCCGTACAGGCAAGTCTAGTAGCCCAGGAGCGTGATAATCCCATAAATAATGGCCCTGCTCTAGCGTTAACACACCCAGGGCGTTCAACCATCCTTGTTTATAACCTTTATTATTGGCATTTTCAAGACGAGCATCCAAGTGACAAAGGGCTTCATTGTAGCCTGCCATCCAAAACTCACGAGGTTGTTTATGGAATTGGAAAGTTATTCTCTCTAGTTGCTCGTGAAGGCTCCTGGAAAAAACATCTTTATTATTCAAAGCAGACTTCGTCGCAGTAAGTTGATCTTCCAAAGATAGGTTTTTCTTGGACATTTCAGATAAAGCCCGATCTTTGGCGTTCAGTTGGTACGCTTGGGTTTCCAATGTTGATAGAGTACGAGCTTCTTCAATACTACGAGGAGTTCTTGATCGACCCCGAGAAGCTGAAGTACTTCGTTCCTCGTTAACATCCTGGGCAGCTCTTCCTCGCCCACGAGAACCTCTTCCTCGTCCCCGAGCAGTAGCAGAAACACCAGACTTTCTTAAAGTATCCAATTCTTGCCTTAATTTGGCGTTTTCAACCTCTAAGAATGAGAATCCTTCATCAGTGACCGGTATCAAGGCAGTAGAGGATGAAGCTGCAGACTCATATTGTGCCAACTTTTTCTGCAAATTATTGTTCTCTTGTTCCAGCAGCTCAACGATCTGTCTGCAGGCCTCAACTTCACCTTTTAGGGTTCTCTCCCTAACATCGTACCCAACAATGATCTTTTTGTGACCTGTCTCAGAGGAAAGCTGTTGATACCTATTCTCATATTCCTTGTGCAACAAGGCAGTTGATTCATTGTGCTGATTCTGAAGATCTTCTAAGGTACAATGAAGCTCCTCGATCAAGTCATAGTAGGCCACGTTGTTGGCCACAGCTCGATCAAGTAAATCCTTCAGGTACTGATAAGCCTCAATTGCTTGTTCTGAAGCATCATGGCCAAGGATGTCAGCAATTTCTGATACACTCAAATTTGTATGACCAGCCTTATAATATTCATGGCATTGCTGCATCAGCTTTGTATCATGTGCAGATATCAGTTCCATTCTAGCCACAAACTAATAAATAAGAGAAGGCAAGAGTTAATAAATAAAAACAGATAGAGCATCAACAATGAAGAGGAACAAAAAGATGTGATTTTATTACATCATCAACAAGATTACATCGTTTGGAATACAGAGGATAAGTAAAAGAAGAACAGAAAAAGAGTACCGAACAACTTCACACCTTTTCCTTGTCTCCCAAGACTTTCTCGGGAGGCTGGGACGAGGAGCTTGGTTGCTCGGTAGGAACAATGGTCTGATTAGTAGAAGATGGGATTTGTTATGGAGGAGCAGGCAATGATGAAATCTCCTCGGTGGCTGTCTGGTTGGATGGTGGAACAAGGACTTGATCACCCACTGTCATTGATGATTCTTCAGATGCAGCTTCGTCTGAAGACTCATCTTCAATAACTGGAGGAGGACCAGGGAGATGTTGTTGAAATAGCTCTGAGTCCTCACTCACCTTCAACTCCTGCAGTGCTGCAACCCAACCATCATGAAAATATTTCAGACTTCCATATTTCACCTGGGTCGTCATAGCTGCCACCCCCTGTCCCATCCTTTGTCCCAACCAGTTTTAAAGGACGTCTTCACAGCTGTTTTTCTCTTCATTTCTTCCGAGGATAGCTTCTAGGACATAAGATTCTCGGTGGCCTTCAATTTGGTCTCTACCTCCTCCTTCTGGAGATTTACTTCTCGCAGGAGGGTCAGCTCTTCTTCAGCCGATTTCAATTTATTCTCAAGCTCCCCAAAGCCTGAAAGTTCTCGGCTTAATCTTTATTTTCTCTCTCCAAGTCCTTCACCTTATTACCCAGTTGTACCTTCTCTGCATCAGACGCAGCCAATTTTTTCTCCCATTCAGTTTTATCATCGCCATACTTCTGACGGGACTCACTCACAGATTTAATAGCTTTCTCCAGTGCTCCCTCCACAGTGGACGAGGAGCAAGAAGCTTTGATTGCTTCATCCTTTTTAAGGATTAAATTGAAACAGCTCGTCAACTACAATCAAAAGAGGAAAATGAAATCAGAAACAAACATGGGAAACAACCAAGGAAAATATAAAAAACTCGGAGTAGAGATACTTACTAAAGCCAAATGACGAGCAGCCAGAGCAGTAACCACATCTCGAGTAAGGTCTTCTTCAGTACCTTGCACCTCGGGGATGGGTGAAAATTTTGCCAAACTCATTGTAGAGCTCGGAGGAACAATAATTGGAACACCATCTCCACCAGCTGGGAGCTGGGGAATGGCTCCAGAAATACTGACCGAGGAGGATTTCCTCAATCTCCTCGGAGCCTTTTCAGCAACCTCAACCAAAGAGGAACTTTTGGTTGGTGAGAAAGTGATTATCTCAACAGGTGCATCCTTCTGCACAGGAGCCACTGAGGGCTTCTCAGCAACCTTCTGAACAGCAACAGAAGGAGCATCATCAATTTGCTTTGTCCCCTTTGGAACATTAACCTTGGTTTTCTTCCCATCTCCAGCAGAGGAACTCTCCTCGAAGAGAGTAGGAACTCTTCTCTTACCCATTTTCTGGCTCAAAGGAATATGAGATTCCGGATCAGAGTCTTCAGGAATTTGCACTGGATCACTAGAGCTGACCACATGGCGAGCAGTAAAAGACGACGTATAACTCCTGTACTGCAACAAGTATGAGGCAGACCTGATGTGCTCGTCTGCAATCTTCTGATGCAAGCTCCAGATATGTTTCAATTCCCTTATATTAACTTCTGATTCTTTAGGAGTTTTTCTCTTGCTGTTAACTGCAAATAAAAACCATTTGAAATGTCAATCATGTATTTATTCAAACATGATGAAGTCACAATTTCGAGAATAAAATAAAATGAAAATAACCTATCCCATTGCCGTATGGGGGGCATTTGGGACCTTCATAAACTCCGTCTCCGACTAAAGGAGCATGTTGCCAATTTTTGAAAACTAACCCATGTTCAAAATAATCCCTGTTGGCATCAGGGAGGTTAACTACTAAAGCTCTATTCAAAAATCTGGTCTTTAAATAATAAACGTTGTCTAAAACAGCCCATCTATATCAATACATAATCTCAGGAATTCCTGTGCGAGTTCCATGAGTTTGATTTAATTTATGCACCCCATTAACTATTCTCCATGTATTGGGGGCTAATTTTGCAGGAACAACATCGAAATGTTGACAGAATTCTAAGCATAAAGAGTTGGGTGGAAAAGAAAATCCACACTCAGCAATAAAGAGGCTGGGGAACCAGTGTCCCTCAGCCAAACGAAAATAATCAAAGGGCTCAGGAAGATTCTCCAGAGTAACATAAGATGGAATGGAATAATCAGAACGGAATTTTTCAATAGATTCAATAATATAAACCATGGTGAATAAAAGAAGAAGGAAGAAGATCTTACAGGAAGAAAGGAGATCAGTTGACAACGAACGAAAACAAGGATGAACGCACAAAAGAAAGAAAGACTATAGAGAATTTGAAAGCAAGAAAATTGGAAAAGGTAGAGGACGGTATGATTGCTTGGGAAGTTTAAATACTGTGCCTTGGGAAATGGTAAAATAAATGATTACAAAAAGAAACTATCGAATTTCCGGCGGCTAAAAGGACAAAAAGGGCACGAAGACCGAAGCAAAATGGCGGATGCTGCGAATTTGGAAGGAAAATTCAAATATGAAGAAAAGGCTCCTAAAACCCAGGAAAGTCATTTAATATCGCCATATACCGAGAAAGAATGTTCCATACTCCTCAAAGTTCAAAATATGAAACATTGGGGGCTTCTGTTGATACCAAAATTAATATGCTGATATGGACGAATAATACGAAGACACGTGTCAATCTACGTGGCACGATAGCAACGAGGAAGTTCATTTCCCCGACCAACTCATGTTCTCTCCGAGCAACGAGGATACACCGAGGAACTTTAGCACTCCGAGGTACTCTAGCGCTCCGAGGAACTCCTGAGCAACGAGCAACTAAGGCGGTCCGAGCTGCATCTCGGCCGTAGCATTAATTGCCAGATAATCAACAGTTCAACTATTCATTAAATGTTTATCATCTTGACGCACACGCTGCATTGAATGTATTACCCTTTCATATGTATATCATTTAATGTATCAACCCTTTCATGTACAACCCAAGGACTATAAATACCTTGTATCACCCTCATTCAAAGGGACCGGAATTTCTAGAGAGAACTTGTACTCGAGAATTCCAAAACACTCAGCAATAACATAACAGTGGACGTAGGCCATTCATATAAGGCTGAACCACTTTAAAAATCTTTGTCTCATTTTATTTATCTGTGATTGAATAATTAGAGCGATCTAATTTTTTACATCAACAATACTCTATCCTATGAAACAAATGTTTTTGTCCGGAATTAAGCCAAAACTGCAAAGGACTCAATTAGAAATTTGTGTCCTTACAAATCTCCCCCTTTGGCTATTCCGGGACAAAAATCAACACAAAAATCCTAAAGGGCCGTCAAGCTCTACTAAACTAATAAAAGTCCCACCCAAAAATAAAATAACAATACTTGACACAAACAATCCAAAGGATCACAATCTTTGCCGGTGAAATATGTCACTTATAATATGATTCCTGCACACTTAAGTAAACACATTACATGCATAGGGAATATCAAAATATTTAATACAAGTAAATTAAGTACTCCCCCAAAATTAATTCTCTCCCTTTATCAACAGTGATCAAATTAGAAAGACGTCTCCCCCTAAGATAAATCTCCTCCAAACTAAGATACGATTATAATAGGTTTAGATTACCATTTCTCCCCTATCATTTCTCCCCCTTTTTGTTCAGGAATAAACAAATGTTAAAGAATAAGATATGCGATTGCATAAAGTGATACCAATAAAGCATATGAGCAACAAAATCACAACAAATCCAAAAAATAATAACGGATAGATACACAAAGAATTAAGCATGTGATATCAACAAAGAATGCAACAAGATAGATACCAATTATGAATTAGAGCATATATGGACTAGAAGACAAGGCAAAGACTAAACAAAAATATCAAATATATGTATACATAAGATATAACTAATGGGCGTAAGTACACATATATAGATATAGACACAAAAATGACACACACAAAATATAATAGGAGTCTTTCACACTCGTAAGGCAAAACTGTGTCATATGGAAATGGAAGCGTAGGGGTGTGAACTAGCAACAAATAAATTTAAACCCAAACACTTAAATAACATTCATAGAGTTCTCATTTGATTGCAAACTTCATCACATTTGAATATAACCTCATGTGATAATATAGATTGAATTCAATGAACAAACATACACAATGCATACAAGCCTAGAGTTTTGATGATTCTACAAACCAAATATATTCATGACAATAAAGACCACTAGGATAAACGAACATTGTGCAAACCGTTGATATACCATCCAATCTCCCTCATTAAGCATATATATTCTTTTTATATTGAATGAATATATCAATTAAACATAGGCCTTGGCAATTATTGTTCTTTTAGTGCCATTTTTCTGTTTCTAGGCCTTTGGACCACGTATTTCTTTTAGATCAATTTCAAACGGTGGCTTACAATCGCAAAAGATAATTATTCCTTTCGGAGACCTTCCTCGTGAACATTTATTTATCGTTATTATTTCTCACAAATCTCACGTGCAACGGATTTTGGCATGCACTAGTCCTCCTAGGTCATAAATATGTAGATAACTAGATTGGTATGGGAACATCTCACAAAGCTCAAATATAACATGTGATATTAAAATTTCAAAAGAGCTCGTGCATGTGTGAATAGAGTCATATAAAAATAGAATCCATTTAATAAATACAAAATCCAACTACTCCATAAAAATATGGTAAAGAACATTTTAAGGATTGACAATCTAAAATAAAAGTTCTAGCCACATGGGAGCGTTAAAGAACAAATTCAAACACAAGTATATGCCGCATAAAGTGTGTCAAACTAAAATACACACAAAATAAAATATTTTTGAGTTTTTGAAATTTTTAACCAAAAATAAAAATATATACTCAAAAGACAAACAAAAATCATTTGAATTTTCCATCAAGCTTAAATTATCAAGAGATAAAAACTCAAATGATAAACAAAAATCTTTTTGTATTTTTTATTTAATGCAAACAAAATGAAGAAATAAAATACAAAAGATATACAAAAATCATTATTCTAGTATGTGATTAAGCATGGGGCATAGACTAGAAAATGATTAAACAAGCATACATATAGCATGTGAATATATCATGAAGTACAAAAGCTAAAGTATGCAAACACTAACACATTCAGCTTTAGATTTAGTAAGAGAGGAAGCATGTGAAAGTAAATGAGAATCAAAAATCCTATTTTTCAAGGCAACCAAGTCGGATTTCCTAACCCAAATTAATGAAGAATGACTATATTGGGGTGTAGGAACTTTAACTACCTTGGTTACTTTACGTTGGGATTTTCTAGGAATTCGTTTAAGATCAAAACAAAATTTCCTAAGATGCCCTTTTCGACCACAATATGTACAAGTAAAATTACGTCGAAATTCGGTACCTAAGAAATGATCTCTAAAGACTTTCCTAGTTGATTCTCCTAAAATGTTGGTTTTAACTTTATGAGTAGATTCATTACAAGTATTGAAGCCTAAACCACACATATCATTTTTAATTTGGACCGTTCCTAAGATTTTATCTAATTTTTCCGAACGACACTCCAAATCAAATTTGACATTACTAGAGTCTTTTAATTTATTTTGCAATTCTAAAATCTTAGACACTAATAATACATTTCGCTCTTCAAAATCAAGAATCTCCTTTTTCAAGGATTCCATTAAACCCCTAAGGCTATCTCTCTCGCCTTCTATATATTCAAGCTTCTCTAGAAGATCTTTCTCTCGTGTCCTAAGGTCTTTAACTAACATACTTTCATCAACGACCTTGACACGCTCTCTTAAACTAGCTTCTAACTTCATATTAGCCTTTTTTAATTTAATAGATTCTTAATATAATTCTTGAAAAGCATTTTGAAGTTCACTCACATTAACCTCTTCTTCATTTTCACTCTCTTTTTCTTCTTCACTCTCACTACCATAAATAAAAAATAGGAGATTCATAAACTTTGACCAAGGAAGTTTCATGTGTTTGAATATCTTCATGAAAAGATTCATTATCGGTGCTCACATGACTAGCCATAAAAGACACAAAGTTAGGCTTAGTGGGGGAATCGGGTCCCTCTTCCTTATCACTATCACTAAGGGTCGCATTATATGAAATGGGTCGCTTACCCTCTTTTTTTAGTTTAGTGGGGCACTCAGAAGACCTATGGTCATAACCCTCACAACCAAAACACCTATTAGACTCGTCCCTATTTAAATTTTCATTACTAGTTTTAGGGGTCCTCTCGGCTTTGCCATGCTTAGAAGTTTCAAATTTCTTAAAATCATTTTTAAATTTATCTTTGTTAAATTAAGAAATTTTCTAAATTTCCGAGCAAACAAGGCCATGTCTTCCGAGTCACTATCACTCTCGCTCTCTACTACTTGTTTGACCTCTTTTAGGGCTTTTAAAGCAACGCCCTTTTCTATTTTCTTTTCAGTTTTAGAGGGAAACATGTTTAGTTCATAGGTTTGTAAATCACCTATAAGCTCTTCTCATTTTGTAGAGGCAAAAGTTGGTAAAGAATTTAAAACGGTCACTTTTGGAATAAATCTATCGGGTAGGGATCTTAAAATTTTCTTTACAACTCGGTTGTAGGGTATTTTCTCTCCCAAATTAAAAGATGAATTGACAATATCGGAAAGTCTAGCATAAAATTCATCAAAAGTTTTATTATCGTTCATTTTGATGGTTTCAAATTGAGTGGTGAGGTTTTGGAGTTTCGAAGCTTTAACGACACTAGTACCTTCATGAGTTAGTTGTAAAATATCCCAAGCTTCTGTAGCAGTCTCACACGTCATAATACGTCGGAATTCATCCGGTGTGACAGCACTAAACAAAGCATTTAAACCACGGGAATTAAAATTTGAAAGTTTAAACTCATTCTCAGTCCATCTATCGGCCGATTTGGGAACACGTTCATTTTCAACTAAATGAGTTGGTGGAGACCACCCGTTAACAACAGACAACCAAACCCTCTCATCAATAGATTTTAGTGCCAATTTCATATGCGCTTTCCAATACGCGTAGTTAGAACCATCGAAAATAGGAAATTTTGAAAATGGAGAAAATTCCATTTTAGCCAAAAATTATTTAAAGGATCTTAACGAAATAATTTATCGCTTTGGCTCTAATACCAATTTGTAGTTGCCCAGAGGGCCCCCGATTTTAAACTAAACTTATTCTTTAAAATCAATTTCCTTGTTAACTCAATAGATGCGGAAGCGTCAAGGTGATGGTTCAACTTAAATACCAAAATTTTAATTTCTTTCCAAATTAAACTTAAACCAAGTGAAATTAAATTAAATTAATCCACTAAAAAACCTTTTCACTTAAACACAATTAATTAACCCAAGTCCTAGAAAATTTGCCAAAGTCATATTATGCAATTTTATCAAGTAAATTAAATGACTTGCATTAATTAACTAAACATTACCCAAATTGAATTATGCACCAAATTAAACACATAATGATTAAATTAAACCAATTTTATCTTTTACATAAGCATGCATTCTAGCTGATTTTGCAAAAGATAAATTAAACAATTAATCCACTACGCCACGATGTATGAGGAAAAACCCACAACGGGAAATAACCTCGGACGGCCCTAGCCTCAAATCCACTAAGTATGGAATTTTTACAATTACAAGACAAAAGAGTTACATCACACGACCCGATCCCTCTCAAGCCTCGATGCTCCTTCTTGCAAACACCTCCACTTAGTGAATAACCCGAAGCTCCACCGTGGTCTCAGAATAAACCGATAGGACTTTATGTGGTCACCGTCACCCGAACTAGGAGCCTTTCTCCAAGTGGGTAAATCACAAAAATCTCTTCTTCTTTGTGGGATTTAGAAGCAAACCCAAACTTCTCTTCTTCAATGGTGTAGTGAAAACCGGTGCCAAAACTCCAAGCAAGATGTATATATATATGAACTTGGATAAACTTAACTATGGGTGTAAACTAGAGTGGTAACAATTTTCTCTTGAAAAAATAACACTCAAAACCAATGAACTTTTTCTAAAAACAATTTTTGCTCTCAAACACTTTTTGAGGTTTGTATCAAATGAAAAAGTTAAGTTAGAAAAAGTTATTCCCGCACATAGATATTCAGCAAAATGATAGTGGGGTAAAACAAGTGGGAAAGTGGGCAAAACTGCTCAAAAGTGCCAAAAAACCTGTTCCTGCCAAATCTCGTTCGAACGAAATTTCGTTCGAACGACATTATCGTTCGAACGAGTCTTCTAACGAAGTTCCAGTATGAACTCGTTAGAAGTTCGTTAGAAATCTCGTTAGAAAGACCATCTCGTTTGAACGACATTTCTAACGAAGTTCCAGTATGCCATAATGGGAAGTGATTGGCAATCTCGTTCGAACGACTTGTGGTTCTAACGACAATCTCATTCGAATGAAACTTCGAACGAACTCACAGAATGTTCAAAAATCCTTTTTAAGCCCAGAAACATTATATACTTTATATATAGGTTTTAATAGAAAACATTCTGAAAACAAAACACAGTTTTAAAAACCTAACACCCAATATAAACTTGTTCCAAGCTCCTATATGTACATAAATGCATTCATACCTTGGGAGCATAGAACTATTGTTGATGACGTACAAACGAGGCACTTAAACTCTGCATTTTGATGAAGCTTTATACACTTGGTCGCTACGTCTTCAACAAACTCGTCATAGGCTTGGAGGATGATCAATATAATCTATCCTATGACACAAACATTTTTGTCCGGAATTAAGACAAAACTACAAAGGACTCAATTGGAAATTTGTCTCCTTACAAAATTTTTAAATACGAACTGAGGGGACAAGTCCGGGGATATTGGTGGGGCGATGCCAATACGAAAATTTTATTTAGGTGAAGGCTAAATAATTTAGAGTTGGGAATATAGACTCGGGTGTTGTTTTAATTCGGGCCACGAGAGTAATACCGAATATTGGTTGGGTCGATACCAAAGAACATTAATGTGCAAATTAATAAATAATTCGAGTTGGGCCATAAACTCATAATAAAATGGAATAGGCTTGTGTCACGGACTTAGTACACGGTATAGCCAGGATATTTTATAATTATATATATACGGTGTGTGATAGTATATATATACATGGTGTGTGCATATATCAGTGATAGATATTATTATTATATACTCTAGTGCTATAGGGGGAGGTTGCGCGTTGTGGATGAATCCCCTAGATTGAGGAGTAGGGCGAGTATAATCCCAGGTCATAGCGTTCGTTATATGGGTGAGGGGCATCTCACTTTCAGGGAAGGAATATGACCGCCTCCAACATGTATGTATTAACCAAGTTAGTGAGAAATTATTACTTGGGGTAACTAGGTTATATGATTACACCTAGTGGGATAGCACTTTAGAGAATTATTACTCGGTGAGACTTTACTCGGGGAAAAATACTATTAATAAATGTTATTTCAGTATGGTTGTGAATACTGCAATATGACTAAATATATAATTAGGTAAATAATTATATATGGGATAATTAATACAATGTATGAGGTGTATTATATGTATAACAGGTGTGAGTGTTATATGGAATTAAAAAGGGAAATGATTTAATTAAGTTGATGTTTATAAATAACTTAAAAATCATAATTTAGGGCATACTCGGTTAGAGTAGGGTAATTTGAAAGGGGTTACATAAGTTATCTAGTCAGGAGACGAGGACCTAGGTAAATTTAATTAAGGCGTTAGTAGTGCACATTAGAGGAGGGGTGAGGATATTCTCAAGGGAGTGTGGCACTAACTAAAATATGGAGAGCATGCATATTTATTTATTACTGCAAGTTAATCATTTGCTAAATGTTTTTCAAATGTTTTTGGGTACTAACCCTTGCTATAAATTTTTAAAAACCTTTTACGTGTCTAGCCACAAGGACGCCAGACTTGACTCTATTTCAGGAATCTGTTGTTGTAGCATATGTGGATGTTGCAGGAGTTTTGATAGACGCCTCATCCTTTCATTCTAGTATAGAGACTTCTATCAGTTATTTCGAGCATGTCGCTCGCATTTCATTTAGTTTTTGTCAGACTTGTTGAGATTTGATTACTTGTCTTCATTTTTATATTTGTTGGAGTTTGGGCCGATGGTTTCTTCAGTCAGTTAATAAATTGTGAATGCTTGTTTTAGTTAATTGTGATTATTGTTATTTTATTTTCCACATGAGTTCATTTAAGTTAATGAAAGATAAAACTTGGCACCAGTCTAATTTTCTCACTTAGGTGGTTAGTAATTAAAAAGGCGGCAGTGATGATAAATATGATCCAACTGAGGAACCTGTTCTAACTTAATTTAGGAATGATCACCCGGGATTAATTAGGCAGGGTGTCACAGATGGTATCAGAGCATCAGGTTCTAGTGTCCTTAAGATCTGTACGGCTTTCTACGTTTCAGTGTATCACTCGATTGTTATAGAGCCCTATTATTAGGACTGTTCATTCATTTCCCGCTTGTGAGATATCATATTTCTGCTGTGAATATTTTTGTGTAAATTGTGTACTTATACGATTCAATCTATTTTAGATGCCACCGAGGAGACAGAGAGCAGAGAGGGATGAGGCTAGGGATGAGGTCAGGGAGCCTCATCATGATCCATAGGTACCGCCACCACCACCGCCACCACCACCACCACCACCCGAGTTGATTTCCACTAATCAGGTGGCACTGATAGTGGCCCAGGCGGTCGAGACAGCGATGAGAGCTATGGCAGCTCACTTTCCACAGCCCCAGGCACTACCTCCAATGGCACCAGTAGTTCAGGATCCAGTGGGGCCACCATCTTGGCAGCAAGTTAGGGAGACCTTTCAAAAGGGTCACCCATCTGAGTTCTGGGGTAGCACAAATGTAGTAGAGGCTTGTGACTGGAAGAAGAACATCCAACGCCATTTGCGCATGCTGGAGTGTACTGAGGTACAGAAGCAGATGCTTGCTACCTTTCATCTGTCGGGGGCATCCTTACAGTGGTGGGAGTCAGTTACCATCGATGAGGAGCGGGATTTGATGACGATTGCAGAATTCTGGATGCGGTTCGACCGTAAATACTTTCCACTAGCAGTAGAGGCTGAGATGAGGAGGAAGTTCAGTGATTTAGTACAGGGTGACCGATCAGTGGAAGACTATGAGGAAGAGTTCACCCGTTTGGCAAACTTTTTGCCAAATGAGGTGAACGATGAGGAGAGGAAGAAATTGAGATTTATGGATGGCTTAGCCTGGCGAATCAGGCAACATTTGATTGGGAATTCGGCGTTAGTGACTTATACAGATGTCTTTAATTCCGCACTCATGCATTGCCAGGATCATCGCTTCCATGCGAAGGGGAGTAAGAGAGTAGGGGAGCCGAGCCAACAGGGCAAGGCAGATACTAATAGTGACACGAGTGGTACTCAGCAATAGACTGGCAGTCAGCAAGGGAATCAGGCTAAGAAGTTTAAGCCTGGTGGGTTCCGATCGGGAGGACAGGGGTTCAGGCAGGGGAAGCTGGGCCCGAATCAGTAGCAGCAGGTTCCTTAGGGCCGTCAGGGCCAAGGGAACAATGGGGGAGGCCAGTAGGGCCAGCCACGTCAAGGCCAATAGGGCCAACGACAGGGGGATGGTCAGAGACACTGTTTTGTCTGTGGATAGCCAGGACACTTCAAGAGGGAGTACCCGCAGAGGTCCAGAGGTCAACAGCAGGAGGCCTAATAGGGGCAAAGGGGGCAGATGCCACCAGCAGCACCAGCTCCACCCACCCCACCGCAGCAGGGGCAGATGCACTACGGGCGAGTGTATAACTTTCTGGATGTTCCCAATCCTTCAGCGCAGCAAGCACCGCCAGCAGTTGAGGGTATGTTTCTCATTCATGGTTATGAGGGTAGTATTCTTTTTCACACGGGAGCATCGAATTTATTCATTAAATTTAATTTTGCTAAACGGGTCGGATTACTAGATACCGCGGGTAGTCTTCGGATGTGTGTAGAGTCATCAGTAGGCAGCGGGGCTTCGATTCACTCGATTTTTCGGGGAGTGTATATTCTGATTGGGAGGCTTAGTTTAGCAGCGGACCTCTTAGTGTTAGATATGGAGGGGCACGATGTCATCCTGGGTATGGACTGGTTGGCCGATTATCGATCGACTGTGGATTGTTATGAGAGGACGATCGTGTTCTCTATTCCAGGACAGGAGATGTTCTTGATAGCAATGTCGTTACCTGAGGGAGGGTCACATACACACTTGTATTACATCGAGGAGGAAACCTCACAGGAGGTGGCTATTTCGTTGGACTCAATCCCGGTGGTGAGAGACTTTGAGGATGTGTTCCAGGAGATACTAGGGTTTCCACCTAGAAGGGAAATCGAATTTGTAATCGATTTAGCACCGGGGACGAGACCGATTTCTCGGTCCCTATACCGTATCGCCCCTTCAGAGATGTGTGAGTTGAGAGATCAAATTCAGCAGCTTCTGGGTCAAGGTTTCATTCAGCGGAGTACATCGTCGTGGGGTGCACCTGTGTTGTTTGTGAAGAAGCGGGACGGTTCACTACGGTTATGTGTGGACTATAGGGAGTTGAACAAGGCGACGATACGGAATAAATATCCGTTACCTAGGATTGATGATCTATTTGATCAGTTGAGAGGGGCGTCGTATTTCTCTAAGGTCGACTTGAGGTCAGGGTATCATCAACTGCGTATTAGAGAGGAGGATGTTCCAAAGACCGCTTTCCTATCGTGGTATGGATCTTATGAGTTCATGGTGATGCCATTTGGACTCACCAATGCACTAGCAGTGTTCATGGACCTTATAAATAGGGTTTTTAGGGAGTTTCTCGACCAGTTTGTCATCGTGTTCATTGATGACATCCTGATCTACTCGCGCACCGAGGAGGAGCACGCAGAGCATCTGCGTATGGTTTTACGGACACTACGGGATCACCAACTCTATGCCAAATTCGGGAAGTGTGGATTCTAGCTATGGGAGGTACAGTTTCTTGGCCACGTGGTGTCAGATCGGGGCATTACGGTGGATTCGAGTAAGGTATCGACGATGAGGGAGTGGGGGCAGCCCACGACACCGACTGAGGTGCACAGTTTTCTGGGATTGGCCAGGTATTACAGGAGGTTCATCAAAGGATTCTCAAAGATTGCGGGCCCTTTGACGAATCTGACCCAAAAGGGGGTACCTTTCACTTGGAATGATCATTGTCAATTAGCTTTCGATGAGCTAAAGGACAAGTTGACGTCTGCACCCGTACTTGCTTTGCCAAAGGGAGGATTAGAGTATCGGGTTTACACTGACGCATCCTTACAGGGACTTGGGGGTGTGCTTAAGCAGGAGGAAAGGGATATAGCTTATACGTCCAGAAAGCTAAAGCCCCACGAGAGGAATTACCCCACTCACGACCTGGAGTTAGCAGCGGTCATTTTTTCTTTGAGGATATGGACACATTATCTTCTGGGAGAGCAGTTCACATTATTCACATATCACAAATCACTTCAGTATCTCTTTACACAGAAGGATCTGAATATGAGGCAGAGGCGATGGCTAGAATTCATGAAGGACTACCAGTTTGATATTCAGTATCATCCTGGTAAGGATAATGTGGTGGCAAATGCATTGAGTCGGAGACCGACTGGGGAAATATCAGAAGTCTGGAAAGCAAAGTGGAGAGAGCTTCGATATGAGGATGATGTAGCTAGGGCTTGTATGTCAGCATTATCCATCACACCATAGATCATTATGAGGGTTATGAGGGCTCAGGAAGAGGATCATACCTGTCAGGATAGGGCGAGCCAATTGCTAGCTGAAGGAGAAGAGGGTTACTCGGTCAGCTCGGAAGGAGGCTTATGCCTTAATGGGAGGTTAATTGTGCCAGAAGATGAGGAGTTGAGGTGCGCGGTTATGACGGAGTCTCATGGGTCGAGATTCGCAGTACATCCCGATGGGGATAAGATGTACCAGGATATGAGGAGGCAGTATTGGTGGCCAGGAATGAAATGAGACGTAACAGAGTTTGTTTCAAAATGTACCACATGTCAGCTTGTGAAAGTTGATCACCAGAGACGATCATGAATGCTACAGCCGCTGGATATTCCCGTGTGGAAGTGAGAGAGCATCTCCATGGACTTCATTACAGGGTTACCTGCATCGCAAAGGGGTCACGATTCCATATGGGTCATTATGGATCGGTTGACCAAAGTGGCCCACTTTCTGCCGGTTTGAACGGATTTTGGGACGATACGATATGCGCAACTATTCATAGCTGAGATTATTAAGCTGCACGGGGTACCGATTAATATTGTGTCTGATAGAGATAAGATATTTGTGGCCCACTTTTGGCAGATCTTTCAGGAGTCCATGGACACGGAGTTACGTTTGAGTACAGCCTATCACCCATAGACTGACGGGCAGACTGAGAGAGTCAATCAGATGCTGGAAGATATGCTCTGAATATGCATATTAGATTCTGGGGGAGGTTGGGAGAAATATCTTCCATTGGTAGAGTTTGCGTATAACAACTCTTACCAATTCACGATCGGTATGGCACCATTCGAGGCACTATAATGGAGCCCTTGTCATTCACCCGCTTGTTGGTTAGAGGTGGGGGACAACAAACTATTGGGGCCGAAGATTATTCAGGAGACGTCTGCCAAGATAGATTTGATCCGAGGGAGGATTCGGATAGCTCAGGATAGATAGAAGAGTTACGCTGATGCTTCACGGAGACATGTGGAGTTAGAGGTTGGGGACCTGGTATTGGTCCAGGTATCTCCTATGAAAGGGGTGATGAGGTTCGATAAGAAAGGTAAGTTAGAATCGAGGTACGTGGGACCCTTCCCTATTATCGAGAGGGCGGGGCCAGTAGCTTACAGGCTGGGATTGCCAGAGCACCTTCAGCGGATACACGACGTGTTCCATGTGGCATCGCTGAAGAAATATCGCAGGAGCGAGAAGGCTTTCTGGTACATTCCACTCGAGAAAATTGATTTACAGCCAGACATCTCATATGAGGAGAGACTGGTGGCTATTCTGGACCGTAGTGAATGGAAGTTACGATCTAATGTTGTTCCACTAGTTAGAGTACAATGGGGTTATCACAATGTTGACGAGTCTACCTGGGATCGGGAGGAGGATATGTGGGAACAATACCCAGAGCTTTTCACCACAGGTATGACCTAATTTTGAGGACGAAATTCCTTTATAAGGGGGGAGTATGTAACACCCCGTATTTTCATGCATTTAATATTAAATTAATTCGGGAATTCGAAATTACTTGTGTGTCGTAATTTTAATTGAATTAATTATGGCAAATTATATTTTAATATTAATCGGGAAGTGAATGGTTCATATTTAGGGAAACTTATTTACTAAGTGAATATGAATAATGTATTTATGTCATTTCGAGTATTAATGACGGGGTATGTACTTATTTCAGCCGGGAGTCGGTATAGACTAATGTGGGTGCGAAATAAGTATTTTTATAAATTAATTCGGATGCCAATTTTGAGTGTACGGTTGAGTCCGGATGGGACGAGATAGTCAGAAAAGTGTACCTGGGGGTAGTAAACGGGTCACGAGACATTTTTAGGCATAGCTGGGCCCACACAGGGGCATTTGGGTCACTTGGGCTTGGTCCATTAGGCAAAATACGGGATTAAGGTTAATTAAATAATTAAAAGTAACAAGGGAACGGCTGAATTGTTTTTGAGAGGAGACTTAGAGGGTTAGAAAACCCTAACAGCAGCGAAAGGCAAATTTGGGGATCACAGGAGAGCCAAAAAGAGTCATCTTCAACCTTGGGCACTCATAATTCCAAATTCAGACGCTACGAACCCTAAGGCAAGTGGTTAACTTGCTGTAGCATGTAAAGTGTATTTTAATTCATATTCATGTGATGTGTGTAATCAAAGAAATTCGTTTTGGGATTTAAAGGGGTATAAACATGGGGTTTTGTAAATCATGAATCTAAATTATAAATGGATTAGAAGATCATATATAATCTGGGTTGTGTATTTGTATTTGGTAAGATCTATAAACCGAATGAATTAGAGACAAATTTGGTGATAAGGAATTGATGTTTAAATGGGTTAAAGACTAAATGAAATTTTACCCCAATCTGTGAAAACAGCAGAAAAAGTGAATTTATTGATGTTATTGGACTTTATAGAGGTTCCATATAAGGTGTTTGATGTTTATTGTCGATAGGAAAGGTTAGTTTTCAGTGTAGAAGAAACTAGGGTTTGGAGGTGGGCGTCCATGGCTGAAACAACCAACTCGGGGAAGACGAGGACCTGATCGATCGAAGGGGGACCATTGACCGATCGATGGTCCGAATATTTTGACAGTTCGCCCAGTTGCTTTTATATGTTGGGAAATTAAATAAACATCCTACCATGCCTTAATTGTAGAGTAATTAATATATGGGTTTAAATCTAATTAATTGTGAATAAATAAATTAATTAGGATTTGAGGGCGATTTGGTGTGACACATCATGATTAAAAATTAATCGGGATGTGGAGGAAATTAGGTGTGATATACTAGAGTAAAAATTTTGGAAATTAAGATTCAAATTTTTAAATACGGACTGAGTGGACAAGTCCGGGGATATTGGTGGGGCGATGCCGATATGAAATTTTTATTCAGGTGAAGGCTAAATAATTTAGAGTCGGGAATATAGACTCGGGTGTTGTTTTAATTCGGGCTATGAGAGTAAGACCGAATATTGATTGTGAATACTGCAAAATTAATAAATGTTATTTCAGTATGGTTGTGAATACTGCAATATGACTAAATATATAATTAGGTAAATAATTATATATGGGATAAATAATACAAAGTATGAGGTGTATTATATGTATAACAGGTGTGAGTGTTATATGGAATTAAAAAGGGAAATGATTTAATTAAGTTGATGTTTATAAATAACTTAAAAATCATAATTTAGGGCATACTCGGTTAGAGTAGGGTAATTTTCAAGGGGTTACATAAGTTATCTAGTCAGGAGATGAGGACCTAGGTAAATTTAATTAAGGCGTTAGTAGTGCACATTAGAGGAGGGGTGAGGATATTCTCAAGGGAGTGCGGCACTAACTAAAATATGGAGAGCATGCGTATTTATTTATTACTGCAAGTTAATCATTTGCTAAATGTTTTTCAAATGTTTTTGGGTACTAACCCTTGCTATAAATTTTTAAAAACCTTTTAGGTGTCCAGCCACAGGGACGCCAGACTTGACTCAATTTCAGGAATCCGTTGCTGCAGCATATGTGGATGTTGTGGGAGTTTTGATAGACGCCTCATCCTTTCATTCTACTATAGAGACTTCTATCAGTTATTTCGAGCATGTCGCTCACAATTCATTAGTTTTTATCAGACTTGTTGAGATTTGATTACTTGTCTTCATTTTTATATTTGTTGGAGTTCGGGACGATGATTTCTTCGGTCAGTTAATAAATTGTGAATGGTTGTTTTAGTTAATTGTGATTATTGTTATTTTATTTTCCCCATGAGTTCATTTAAGTTAATGAAAGATAAAACTTGGCACTGGTCTAATTTTCTCACATAGGTGGTTAGTAATTAAAAAGGCGACAGTGATGCTAAGAATGATCCAACTGAGAAACTTGTTCTAACTTAATTTAGGACTGATCACCCAGGGTTAATTAGGCGGGGTGTCACAAAAGCCCACATGTGCGCGTCGTCTGGAGGGCTCGGGCTCAGGCTTATAAAAATCTCTTATATTTTTGGACCGAATTATGAAATTAATTAATTAATAAACTGTTAGCAGTTATTGCCAACTGTTAATTTCGTTTAACTATTTTTGTGAGTTATTTTTTAACAGTCACTTACTTTGCTATAAATACAAATGCTTCCCTCTGTTTTATAAAATAATGAAAAAATTCCCTCTCTGATTTTCTTCCAATAGAAATGTTGTTATTCCCAGTAAATAAATTATTGCATTCATTTGATTGACATTTGACATACTGTTTGGGTTGAGTAAACACACAAAATTGTATTCGATGTGATTTTACATTGTTCTGCTACTTATTTAATCCGAAAATCCGTTCTATCTTAGGAGACAATTATTCATTAACCTAAAGCACTATGGAGGGAATAAAATTGTCTTAAGGACACCGTGGTATCACACAGGGCTCAAATTCTTACTTGTTTCTAGTTATTATTTCAGCAAATACAAGTAAGTGTCATTCTCTATAATTTAGTTCTTTAATCTTTGTAATTATAATAATTCATTATTATGTGCTATTATATTACATAAATAGTAGACAAAACAATCTTAAGACAATTTTATATTTTTGTTCTACTGTTTTGTACAGTGTACATAAAATTTTTATCACAGAAATTTATTTGTTGAAAATAAATCCGTTTATTGTTTTATTACAGAAATTTAATAAAAAAGTTCTTGTTACAGAAATTAATTTTTACACTGTTTATATATTATGTTTTAGAAAATAAAAAGTTCATTTGTAAATTTTGTTGTTAAATCTGTTTATATAAAAAAAATTATCTTAAAATTATAATTCTGTTTTGTATGGAATTCTTTTTATTATTAAAAAAAATAGTGTGGCAGAGATTTTATTGTGTATAAACTTTTGTTTATATTATAGTTTAATTCTGAATATTATTTAGAATTCTTTTAGAATTCATTTATTGTGAATTATATTTGGAGTAAATTAGTGCACATAATTTTGTATTCTGTTTTGATTAATTCATTGATATATGAATTTTGTCATGATGAAAATTCTGTTTTTGTAACAGAAATTGAATTAAAAAAGTACGAACACTATTCCTGCTAATGTGACTGTCACCAACACAAATGTGACTGCACTCGTATTTATGCCACACGGGGAGAAACCGAAAAAGTTCAATGGGGCTGACTTCAAACGTTGGCAAGGACAAATGTTTTTTTATCTCACTACCTGCCAACTGGGTAGGTTTGTATATGAAGATTGTCTCTCTATTCAAGAGGGAGATGACTCTGAAAAGGTTGCTGTTGTTGATGCTTGGAAGCACTCGGACTACCTATGCCGGAATTATATTCTGTCCTACTTGGACAAGACATTGTATCATGTCTACTGCACGGTCAAGACATCCAAGGAATTATGGAATTCTTTGGAAAAGAAGTACAAAACTAAAGATGCTGGGATGAAGAAATTTATCGTCGGGCATTTTATGTACTTCAAAATGGTTGAATCTAAACTAGTGATCTCGCAGGTGCAAGAACTTCAAGTGATCCTCCACGACATTCATGCTGAAGGAATGTCCCTTAGTGAAATTTTTCTAGTTGCTGCAATGGATGAAAAATTTCCACCATCTTAGACTTTATCCAAAAATTATCTCAAGCACAAGAGAATGGAGATGAACGTGGAGGAGTTGGTGGTCAGGCTGAGAATCAAAGAAGATAACCGTGAGTCTCAAAGGAAAAGTGGGAAGAATCCAATGGAAATAAAAGTCCATGTTGTTGAAGGTCCTAAGAAGAACAAACGAAAGCATGATGGGGAAGGAACTTCCAAAAAGAACAAGAAGAAGTTCAAAGGCAAATGCTACACCTGTGGTAAACCTGGACACCGCTCAAGCGAGTGTCTTAAGATTAAGAAGCAAAATCGGAATAATCCTCAAGCAAATGTAACTGAGGGTGAAAACATCGCCAATGACTTGGTGGTTATGAATCTTTCTACCGTGGTCTCTGAATGTAACTTGGTTGTAAATACCAAGGAATAATGGGTGAACACTAGAGCCACACGACACATTTGTGCAAATAAATGGATGTTCTCCACTTATAAGACTTTGGAAAATGAGGAGAAACTCTTTATGGGAAATTCTTCAACTTCTAAGGTGGTGGGACAAGGAAAGATTGCTCTAAAAATGACTTCTGAAATGGAACTTACTCTCAATAATGTTCTTCACGGTCCTGATATCCGAAAGAATCTGATTTATAAATCTCTCCTGACTGAAAATGGTTTCAAGCTTGTGCTTGTGTCTGATCGCTTTGTGTTGTCAAAGAATGATATGTATGTAAGAAAGGGCTACCTAAATGAGGGGCTCTTTAAAATCAATATTCTTACTGTAACCCCAAAACCATCTGTTTTAATGAATGAAATTGCTAGTTCTTCTTACTTGATTGAGTCATCTAATATTTGGCATGCTAGAATAGGACATGTTAATTTTGATACACTGTGTAGATTAATTAACTTGAATTTTTTGTCAAAATTTAATATTGATAAAAATCATAAATGTGAAATTTGTGTGGAATCTAAATTAGCTAGATTACCTTTTCATTCTGTTAAAAGGATAACTGAACCTTTAGATTTAATTCACACTAATATTTGTAATTTAAAATTTTTTCAAACTAGAGGTAGGAAAAAGTATTTTATTACTTTTATTAACGATTGCACAAAATATTACTATGTATATTTATTACATAGTAAAGATGAGGCTATTAATGCATTTAAACCATATAAGAATGAAGTTGAGAATCAATTAAGAAAAATGATAAAGGCTATTAGGAGTGATAGAGGAGGTGAATATGAATATCCATTTGAGGAATTTTGTTCTGAAAATTGAATTATTCATCAAACAACCGCAACTTATTCTCCTCAATCGAATGGTGTTGCTAAACGCAAAAACCGTACTTTGAAAGAAATGATGAACTCAATGTTATTTAAGTTCAGGAGCGCCACAAAACTTGTGGGGGGAAGCCTTACTTTCTACTAATTACATTCTCAATAAAGTAACTCACAAGAAGACTCATAAGAAGACTCACAAGACACCTTATGAATTATGGAAAGGTCGAAGACCTTCTTATAAATATTTACGAGTGTGTGGGTGCTTAGCCAAAGTGATGGTTCCTAAATTTAAAAAGGTAAGAATAAGGCTAAAAACCGTGGATTGTGTATTCATCGGTTATGCTACTAATAGCAGTGTATATCTATTTCTAGTTTGTAAATCGGAGATTTCGGATATTCATGTAAATACGGTTATTGAATCGAGGGACGCTTCATTTTTTGAAAATGAATTCCCGTATAACATGACTTGAGAATCTGGTCCTTCTAAAAGAACAAATCAAGCTACTACAAATGGTACTCACTAACCTATTGAACCATAGAGGATGAACCAGTACGTAGTAAAAGAGCAAAAACCTCGACTTCTTTCGATCCGGATTTTCTAACATATTTGATAGAAAATGAACCTCAATCATACAAAGAATCCATATCATCACCGATGCTTCCAATTAGAAAGAAGCAATTAATAGTGAAATTGAATTCATATTATAAAATCACGCATGGGAACTAGTTGATCTTCCACCAGATTCAAAACCTTTAGGTTATAAATGGATCTTCAAAAAGAAATTGAAGGTCGATGGATCAATTGATAAATATAACGCTAGACTTGTAGCTAAAGTCTATAGGCAAAAGGAAGGGTTGGATTACTTCGACACATATTCACTAGTAACAAGAATAACGTCCATTCGGATGTTAATAGCAATAGCTGCTATTAATGGATTTGAAATACATTAAATGGATGTAAAACTCGCATTCTTAAATGGTGAACTGGATGAGAAAATTTTTATGGAGTAACCTGAAGGGTTCAAAGCTCCCGAAAAATAAAGAAAAGTATGTAAGCTTGTTAAATCACTTTTACGGATTAAAACAAGCACCTAAACAATGGTAAGAAAAATTTGATAATGCAATGTTATCAAATGGTTTCAAAATTAAGGAATGCGATAAATGTGTGTACTTTAAATACATTCAAAATGGATATGTCATTGTATGCCTCTATGTTGATGATATGCTTATCATGGGTAGTAACTTGGAAATTGTCAAAACTACAAAACAAATGTTGAGTAGTAGATTTGACATGAAAGATTTGGGAATCGCCGATGTTATATTAGGAATTAAAATTTATAAAACATCGGATGGACTTATATTATCTCAATCTCATTAAATAGAGAAAGTACTTGAAAAATTCAAGAAGTATGATATTAGTCCAACCAAGACACCTGTAGATGTAAATTTACATCTAGCAAGAAATAATGGTGAAAACATATCTCAACTAGAATATTCTCGTATTATCGGCAGTTTAATGTATATCATGAAATGTACACGACCGTACATAGCATACTCAATAAGTAAGAACGTCGATTTACGATTAATCCATGGAGAGATCACTGGAAAGAAATATTACGAGTTTTGGGTTATTTAAAATATACTCAAAACTATGGACTGCACTACTCAAAATATCGAGTTGCTCTTGAAGGACATTGCGATGCAAATTGAATATCCGATACAAAAGACTCTAAGTCTACAAGTGGGTATGTGTTTACCCTTGGAGGTGCAGTCGTATCTTGAAAATCCTCAAAATAAACGTGCATTACTAGATCGAAAATGGAATCCAAATTCATTGCACTAGACAAAGTTGGAGGAGAAGCTGAATGGCTTTGAAATTTCTTAGAGGATGTTCCAAATTGGTCTAAACATGTGCCCGCAATATGTATTCATTGCGATAGCCAATCAGCGATTGGAAGGGCACATGATCACATGTATAACGGAAAGTCATGACATATTTGTCGTCAACACAATACCCTTTGACAACGTTTCTAAAATGGAATTATCTCAATTGACTATGTAAAGTTAAAAGATAATATATCGAATCCACTAAAGAAAGGTTTAAATCGAGAGCAAGTTGAAAGATCATTGAGAGGAATGGGTCTAAAGACTATAAATAAATAATAATAAATATAGTGACAACCCAATTTAGCTGACTGGAGATCTCAAGATCTAGGTTCAATGGTCAAATCGAACTACATTGTATTCAGTAAGCACTAGAGGAGATTTAATCCTATCCATTCCAAAGATGAGACAGTGCACATGTGCCGCGAAATTAGGATAAGTTTTTCTTTTAATGACATCCATATCTTAGTATGTATAAGTGGGGTGTTGGAGGATACTCTTTATGGAAGTCACCTACGTGAGTAAGAAGAGGGCCACTTCTATGAGAGTACTAAAAGGCATATTATCTAACATACTCACGGAACCAAGTGATGTTCATGGCCAAAATGAATACAAATGTGAGAACCAACTGTATTGAAGCATAGTTATGTTAATATTGTTGTCTAGATTTACAGAAACGGTTGATGGTTCAAGAACGTGAAGTCTACTGATTAACCAAGTAAATACGATAGTATATAACTAAGGAAAGTTCAAGGCCACTAGGCTACTTCTCCCGATGTAATAAGTCTTCAGTTTTACTCAACATGTGTCAGCATCTGCATCTGCATTAGCATCTGTTCTGTTTTATTTATAACGATATATCATTCATGTGGGGGATTGCTGGAAAATTGGACTTACGTATTAAAATGCTATCCAGAATTTTTTGGACAGAATTTTGAGCAACTTTGAGCTCAAATTTAGGTGGGACCCACACTACGATAATTGTAGGACCATCTACGATCGCGTTCTCCTCCGCAAGGATATTAACGTAGTATATTCATATGTCCAATTTCAATAAGTTATGAATGATAAATATTTCCCCAAAGTGACTCACAAAGCAATGAAAGTTAATGAATTGGGTATGTTTTAACTGTTGTCCCACGTTGGAAGAGTAGTGAAAAGTTGATGAGTTAATAACACCCCAAGTATGGACTAAGGCTTGGATGCCTTTGGGGTATCATAACTCTTTGAAGAGGAGATGGCCTACACTATGCATGTGTTGGGCTTGGGCCAAAAGCCCACACGCGCGCCCGTCGTCCGTCCATCTGGCCGACTCGGCTCAGCTCGGGCTTGGGCTTATAAAAATCTCCTACATTTGTGGGCCGAATTAATTTGACTTTATGGGCTTTAATTATTAATTAATTATGAAATTAAATGTTAGCAGTTATTGCTAATAGTCAACAGTTAAATTCGTTTAACTATTTTTCTCAGTTATTTTTGAACAGTCACTTACTTTGCTATAAATACAAATGCTTTCCTCTGTTTTTAAAATAATGAAAAAAATTCCTCTCTGATTTTCTTCCAACAGAAATGTTGTCTTTCCCAGAAAATAAATTATTGCATTCATTTGATTGACATTTGACATACTGTTTGTGTTGAGTAAACACTCAGAATTGTGTTTGATGGGATTTTACATTGTTGTGCTACTTGTTTAATCCGAAAATTCGTTCTATCTTAGAAGACAATTATTCATTAACCTAAAGCACTAAGGAGGGAATAAAATTGTCTTAAGGATACTGTGGTGTCACATAGGGCTCGAATTCTTTCTTGTTTCTAGTTATTATTTCTGCAAATACAAGTAAGTATCATTTTCTATAATTTAGTTCTTTAATTTCTGTAATTATAATAATTCATTATTCTGTGTTATTATATTACATAAATAGTAGATATAACAGTAGAGACATGTCGGAACTCTTCCTAATATTTTAGAGTTTGTGAATGAATTGAATAGAAATCTATAATCTTGATTTTCTTTTGGTCGTGGATTTCCTTTGGGCGGCCATGTTTTAGTTATACTGTATACTTTATGTACGCGTATTCCGCTTCCTTAGCTGTTAGTTTCTATATAACATTTGTGTTTTAAAAAAATTATAATATTCTCACCTTACAAACCCAAATTCGCGTTATTGTGCTAGGCTAACAAAAATGCAAGTTACTATGACAAATATAAATAAATACAAACTTTATATTGAATAAAATGTATTAATATATTCAAATTGTATTTTGTGAGGGCAATTCTTGTTACCAGGGCAGTAGTTTGGGTCCATTACTATAGGGGTTTGGACATTGGTCATGGGGGCATGCTAGAAATAAACACGTCTAACAAATCCATTGCTTGGTCTAGCCCAAGCTTAAATCCTCAAACCATTTTGTATACCCTAAAAAGTTGTAATTTTAACAGTCACACTCTGCACCCCAGCCTCTTAAAATCTTTGCCTAGACTCCCAATGTAGTACAAATATAAAAAAAATAATAATAACAGTATTATAACTATATATAAACATTTTTGTGGAGAAGGTCAATTAGGAGGGTGTTTATGTTTACATTATAATGCTGATGTTTTTACATTATAATGTGGGTTAAATTCAATCTTCATTATTTTTAAACAATCTAGCACATAAGTACCAAATTTCGCTAATAAAAAAGATTCTTTCAGTTTTAGACTAACTATTTTTGCTACATAACACTAATATAAATCTATTATCTTTATTTATATCTAATGTATAAATATAAGAATTGTGTCTCTTAAAGTAGTTTCGTCAGGTGGCTCATCCAATTTACTCTCTTATTATATTATTTGAAATTTAAGATAGGAGATGAAGAGTTAGTTTTTCCTTTGAAGGATTTGTTAATCATATAAGTATTATATATATATATATATATATATATAATGCTCTTCTGTGGACTAGTCCGCCTTTTAAGAATGCGGACCGGACATGTGTCACCTAGAAATTATTGCCTAAATTATAGGCACACTCTCTTTCTTTTCTGGGCGCACTGCCAGGTGACACATGTCTGGTCCGCATTCTTAAAATGCGGACTAGTCCGCACAAGAGCAAAACTGTATATATATATATATATATATATATATATATATATATATATATATCCCCTGTACATATCACCTGTGCGGACTATAATTTTAAATAGTAAAAAAATATTTGTAAATTCTTTTTTTGTATGGTATTTAAACATTTCAATGAATCTCACTAAAACAAATTAGCTCAAGATAATTTCTTTTTCTGTTTTAAAAAAATCGATCAAACTATGTCAGTTTTTAACAGCTTAAAAACTCACATAGTTTGACCGAATTTTTAAAATAACAAAAAAAGTGTGTTTCGAACTGGTTTTTATTGGATTCCCTTGAAATATTTAAACACCGTATAAAAAAAATAACTCAAAATTAATTTTTTACTATTTTATAAAGAATGGTTTGCATTGGTAGATCTCATAAGAAATGTATTTTCATTTTTTGCTTAAATGAAAGAAACAATGATACTCAACTAAATTGATGATTTATTATTTTATTTTGCAATAAGAATAAAAAGATCTAATGATAAAAAAAAATCACTTTATGTTATCTCTCATTTCGTCACCATTAAAAATTAGGTTGCTTGAGGCTATGGCCAAATTACAATATATTCATCATTAGATATCTTCCAATATTAAGTTATAGTATTGCGTGCGGAACAATTCGATTAGAATTATGTCAAATTTGTTTTTAGCGCAATCCCCATGAAAAGATTAGTATTTCATAAAATGTTGTATACTATTTACTTGATATAAGTGGAATTAATGTCAATTCGTTTTTATGCAAATTTAACTCCAATATTTATATAATTATCAGCTAATAGAAAATTTTGATCTTTAAAAATATTTGGATACATATTTCTATAATATTTGAATGACATGTTTTTTTTAGTCTTTCTATCCGAGATTTGTAAAACTTCAAGATATCGTCCGGGGTTAAAATCTAGTAATAGTTATAAAATGAAAGCATGTCATTATTTCTCAAACACATTCAACCTATGCATGTGGAAATACATCCCTATTTAGCTCTTCCAATCCTATCATCTTAAATTTTGCCTTTTCCCCTCCCCCTCCGTCGACTAATCTACTCTATATATTACTCCATTCCTCCATCTTTTCTTCTTTATGCGCACTCGTTCTCTCTCTTTCTTAAACGCTTGTGGCGTTCACTCTATACGTAAGATATCGGTATTTGATTGGCACCTTGAAAATTTGTATATGATTAAAAATCTATCAAATCTGATCAGTTCCCGATATATTGGTCGTAGCCTTCTATCCTATGAAGCACGGATGTGGGTACGGGGTGCGAGTGCGACACAGTCCGGGTGTGGCGATTCGAAAATTCTCAAAAAATTAGGATACGGTGCGGCTAGATATAATACAATAATATAAATTATATTATGTTATTTTTAAGTAATACAAATAAGTTCCATCACTATTATGATTCTCAAAAATTTATGATAAGGGTGTTTGTTATTTTTTAACACATTGACAATATTAAAACAGGGGACTCTACCATCAATATCACATATATTATAATAATCTACTAAAAGCCATTAACCATTAAACTGTAAAAGTAGAATTCAATATAATATAGTAAAAAACAGTTAGCTTCACAAAACTCATTTAACATTAAACTAAAAACAAACATTCGAAGTCGTTAAGAAACCTACTTATCTATTAGCTTTCACATATATTATAATAATCTACTAAAACCCACTAACCATTTTTTTTATAAAAGTAGAATCCAATATAATATAATGACAAGCACTTAACTTGGGTCACAAAACCCATTTAACATTAAAACATTAAACTAAAAACAAACAAAGGAAGTTGTTAAGAAACCCAGTTAACTTCGTATATGTTGAAGGAGAGCAAGAAAAAAATGAGAAAGAGGGAGAGAGAGAGAGAGAGATGAAAATGAAAAAAAAATTAGAAATGTGTTTTTTTTTTATTCTTTACGAATCCCATCAAAACCAGCCGAGTCCTTGCCGAATCCTTCACGAATCTAGAATTAATTTATTTAATTAATATCCGATTCTTCTTTGGGTGCGAATCGGGGCCGAAACTCGCACCGGACTCGCGTGCGATTCGGATTCTTCAAGCCTTTTGAAGAATCCGTGTTTCATAGCTTCTATCAAATATGAATTCGATATGATATCTATATTTAATTGGCACCTTCAAAATTTTATATGATTAGAAATCTATTAAATCTGATCAGTTCCTACTATATTAGTCGTAGCCTTCTATCAACTCTTAATAATTTGTGGGAGGAAAACTGCAATGTTATATATATATATATATAGTCCTGTCCTTGTGGGGAGTAGTCCGCATTTTAAGAATGCGGACCGGACCAGTGTCACCTGGCGGTGAACCTAGAAAAGAGAGAGAGTGTGCCTATAATTTAGGCAATAATTTCTAGGCGTACCGTTAGGTGACACATGTCCGATTCACATTTTTAAAATGCGAATTAATCCGCACAAGAGCATTATTATATATATATATAAAATAACTCATGTACATTAAAATGAAATTGTGATTTTGTTGTTTAAATTAAAAAAAATCTTTTAGGTAGTAGGGATTCTCGGTTCGGTAATGATGATTAACATATATACATTTTCTTTAATTATGTGTGGGTGGTGGTGATGATGATGAAGGTTTTTGTACAAAAAATCAGGGCTCATTTTGAATCTCATGGATAATATGACCGTCGATCAATAATTTATGCCTTATTGTCTTTATAATTTAGATTATGGCACTTGGTTATTTGTTATATCTTTTTATGGAGGGTTTAATTTTCCTTTGACATCTTTTTGTATTTTTTTGTGCATACGATATTTGAATTTTAAGTTCTACTGTGTTGTATTTTTACCTTTTAGTGAAAAGTGTCTAATATATAAACATTAAAGTCGTGGAGACGTGGAGAGAGAAAGCTCTCGCCTTTCTCTTAACCCAGAGCCGTTTTCACCTTTCCAATAGCAATCCCTGCTCTAGTTTTTTAAATGGGCTCTTTAAAATCATATGCATAGATCCTCCAACAAAAAGAGGCGTCACAATATCAATAATCGATGGCTTCTTCGTTTCAAAATGTATCAACATATCTAGCTAATCTCCAAGAACCGTATTATCAAGAACAAGAATCCATTATTAAGATTTCTCCACATATATACAAGTAATCTTTAGCCCTTTGCACGTCTCAAGTTGGATTTTCTTTTGTCCTATCCATTGGTGTCCCAATTTCAGTCCAATGAATTTCGTTTCATCATATGCTGATATTTGGGACCCTTTTTTGGATCTACCAGACCAGTTTTGGCATCCTAGACTTCTCTTAGAATTTGCTAGGAATTCCTATTCGAATTGATCCTGCCACTTTGGATAAAAAATATGGTTTGTAATGTGAAATATTTTACTGTTTAACGACGCTAATCCACTAATCATAACATTGTTCGAATTGGAAAACCCATGTATCTGTCAATTGAAATAAAAACATTAGAACATGGTATATAAAGCTAATAGATTTGAATAATTACAAATATGTGTCAAATTAGTAATAAGGTGTTTCATAGGGACGTGGTTTGTCATCATATTATTTTGTAAAGGAAAATGACAGTAAACCTCATAAATCTATATATAGCAATGTGTGATCTTTTTTAGTCACAAGCATAATTCTAGGAGCAAAAAAGTGGTTGCGGTTTCTGACATATTATTAGTTGCCTTATTTGAATATGAATATTTTCAACTAAAATCAAGCCATTCTTAGCATGAAATGTAGTCTTCATCTAATATTACTATTTAAATATGGTGTCTGTCAAAAATGGTTTGCCATGTGTATAAACAGGTATTCTCTATTTAAGAGTTCCATATGCTTAGATACACTAAGTTTGCCGACTCTTCAGCTTCTCAAGCTCCCACCAGCCAAAATATTTCCATCCGCGTAAATACTGTGACAACCAGCTAATCAAAATAAGGGGTGGCCACCCCGATACTCCAATAATAATGGGAATTACAGATGGACCATTCTCAGCATCACAACAATATGGTAAGTATACGGGATAACCACCCTATATTTCAGAAAAACGGGTGGCTAAAAATTTTATTTTATAAGTTAAAGAAAACATTTAAACAACCCATTTTAAAAAGGTGGATAGAATCAACAAGAATAAAACTGAACAATACATATATAACACAATAACTGAATAATCTGTCGGTTAACAGTCTCTTACAAGTAGTTACAACAATTTAATTAAGTTACATCAATACATTACAGTAGCAAATACAAAAGCTTGGGCCATATGCCTGAGTCAATAACCCGATCATAACTAGAGTCCAAAAATGAAAGCGTCTATAACAAAATATCCCGCAACATCCACAAGGTGTTGCAGCTCCATGACATTGGAAAGGAAAGTCAGTACGAGCATCCTTTCGGCGGAGCACCTGAGCGAATAAGATTTATGCACAATAAGAAATATGAACGGGTCAGGGCCCGATTTTATATGATCACCAGATTAATAAAAAGTATGACAGTTAATCATGATTGATAAAGATAAGAATCTACCTACACAATTCGAAGTACAAACTAAAGAAATTAAATGATCATAAGTTCAATTTAGTTATACAAGAGAATATGAATGAATATCATTAGTTAAAATCTCCATCATTTACATTGTTTCATTTCATCGTTCCATTTCTCATTAGGAACATAACCACATGTATATGCTCCTTATGGCATTTATCATAACTCAAGTCCAACTTGAATAAGAATAGTTATATTCATATACATATAACGATTCTAAGACCGCCCGTTCGGGTTTTCCCACTGTGCGCACCCCTAAATGACTATCATCTTCCAGGGCCTATCACCAAGACAACTTGGGATCCTAACGCAACGTCGGGAAGTGGCCATACCCATGTGAGTGAGTCATAACCACACCCGGAATTACCTCACTAGCGCAGAATAAATATATAATAACTGGTCATATGGCCGAGGATTATATTCACCCTGCATTCACTAGCCAGGAGACTTCACTGTAATAACCCGCGTAATTTTGGGCTATTTTAATTAATTTCTGGAAAATTGAGGAAAATAAAGTTTTTGATAAAATTATTTTTATTGCTCAAATATGTTGGTTATTATTTTTAATGGCGAGAATTTCAAACGGTTTCGAAATCGGAGTTAAAACGGATTTTAAAATGATTTTTAAATGTTTTTAACTCTTGGAGTTGTTTTGACTTCCAACTATTCATTTCTTTGCCTTATTTAAAGGAATCTTTTGGATTCCAACTCTTCATTTCTTTGCATTATAAAAGGAAGTCGTGGGAAACCCTTTTAACCTACTTTTGGCATAAATTTTGGCAGCAAATATATTTTATATTCCTCTTCTTTTTATATACGCATTGGCGCTTGAGATTTGTGAGTTCAAACCTTTAATTAGAGGTGTTCTTGGGGCTATTTTGTTGGATGTTCTTGGAGGAGATTTTGTAGATCTTTTGAGTTGATCTTGAGGATGTGATCATTGGTTTCTCATCATGGTTTGAGGTATGAGGTTTTACACAATATGCTCCTTAAATCTCGCGAGTGTCATTCTATTTGAATTCTTATTTAATTGAACTCATATTTGAACTGATAAATTCTTGGAAATCTGGAAAAAAAATAATTATTGGAATTATTTTGATTTTATTTTTGGAGATGAAATTATTTTTGGAGATTGTTGGCCTCATTTTGAGAGTTAGGCATTCGGTGAATTTCGAGGGCGAAATTTCATTGTTAGTGGGGAAGTGTAATAACCCGCGTAATTTTGGGCTATTTTAATTAATTTCTGGAAAATTGAGGAAAATAAAGTTTTTGATAAAATTATTTTTATTGCTCAAATATGTTGGTTATTATTTTTAATGGCGAGAATTTCAAACGGTTTCGAAATCGGAGTTAAAACGGATTTTAAAATGATTTTTAAATGTTTTTAACTCTTGGAGTTGTTTTGACTTCCAACTATTCATTTCTTTGCCTTATTTAAAGGAATCTTTTGGATTCCAACTCTTCATTTCTTTGCATTATAAAAGGAAGTCGTGGGCAACCCTTTTAACCTACTTTTGGCATAAATTTTGGCAGCAAATATATTTTATATTCCTCTTCTTTTTATATACGCATTGGCCCTTGAGATTTGTGAGTTCCATCCTTTAATTAGAGGTGTTCTTGGGGCTATTTTGTTGGATATTCTTGGAGGAGATTTTGTAGATCTTTTTAGTTGATCTTGAGGATGTGATCATTGGTTTCTCATCATGGTTTGAGGTATGGGATTTTACACAATATGCTCCTTAAATCTCGCGAGTGTCATTCTCTTTGAATTCTTACAATTATTGGACTCATATTTGAACTAATAAATTCTTGGAAATCTGGAAAAAAAATAATTATTGGAATTATTTTGATTCATGTGGAATTATTCATGTTGTTATTGAGCACGTTGTCATGAGATTTTAATATGGCACGGATGTTGGGCACCCGCCAAAATTCATGTTTCCCGGGCTATGGCTTGATAAAGCATATACGGATGTGGTGAGGCCTGGTGACCCGGTTAAAGTGTTGTTGAGAAATTATATTGATAAATGCTTTGAGATTTGCATTTTGATTTGAATATTCGTACTCGTGTTGTTACGTTTATTCATCGCTAATATATATTTGTTGAGCATCTTTCTTGTCGTATTGTGTACTTCCCCATATTTTCTTTTAGTGGCAGGTTAGCGTGGATTTTGGGGCGCTATGGAGATTGATTTTTAGCGAGGATTGTTTGGAAAGATTTGTATTATTTTGATGTATAGAGCTCTGGAGATTTGTATTTATTTTTCGAGTTAGATGTTGTATTTATTCGAGAGACTTGTTGTATTTGAAGAATTGAGATTAGTGGATTTATATTATTGTGGGTTTATTTAGATGCTCTATACCTTGTTACTTGTGGATTTGAATTTATTTTATCGCATTAGCGCTCCGTTCGCTCTCTCCGGGCGGGCGGGGGTGTTACATTCACCTCATGCGCGAACTTCCCTTATGATAGCATTTAGAGAGGCGTGTTTAAGTAAATTATTATTTACCATTTTCATTTTCATTTTAATATATACATCACATTTTATCCGGAGCCATACTTATTTCATGCCATCATTATAACCTCAATGAATGAATAAATTCTTAATTTATTCTCCCAACATTTTATGGTGTCATTATAAACCACCAAGACTAGCATCTCCCAATAAAGTGACAACTACTCTTCAATTATTTATTTATTCTAGGGGTGCAACCGGTATGGGTTTTTACCGTACCGTTACCGTACCGTTTTGGTCTCGAAAAAAATGGTTTTGGTTTCATATTATGAAATACCGAAAACCGATTTTACCGAAATCGAAAATACCGTACAAAATTTGGTTGGTTTTGGTTTTTAGATACAAAAAACGATTTACCGAATTTACCATTTCGATATCGTACCAAAATTATCGTATTGAAACACCGTACCAAAATTTTTGTGCAGTGTCAAATTATTTTGGGTATTATACTACTTCTATTAATTTTATTTCTCATGAGTGAGTTTTTATATTCTCTTTGAATTTAAATTTATTTATTTGAGTATTTGGTTTAAGTGTTAAATAATCATGTTAATTAAACATATATTTTGTTTAATTAATCAAACATTTAACACAAAATGAATTAGGCAGTATTTTGTTAAAATAAAAAGAGTCGTTTGTTTTGTTGGCTATATCCGTTTTGCCCTTATTTCATTTGGGCTTTATATTGTGATTTGTGTAGAGATCTTTTTTTAGGATTTCCATTTCATTTTTTTTTACCTCTTTCTCTTTCAAAAAGTGTGGCCGTGATTTTTATTTGAGCTCTCTCTCTCTCATTTTTTTTTCTTCTTCAAACTTGGGTTGATTTTGAGAAATAATTTTTTGGGGACTTTTATTTGAGAACACCATTTTTTTGTTTTGAGATTTGGACTTTCGATTGGTGTGGTTACTTCGTTTGAGATCGGGTTTCCAGTGACAATTTTTTCGGCGCCAGCTGTATTCGGATCTGAGTTCCCTCCGTGTTTTTCGAAGATTTTTTTTCCCGGCGAGTTGGCTTTTCCGGTGAGTTGGATTTTCTAGCAAAGGTTTGTTTTTCCGGTGTTGGAGGTGTGGATGATTTTGACTTTCCGAAGAACATTTTTTGAGGTAACAGCTCCCATTTTATTATCCTCATCATCTTGGCTCACTCTCCTACGGCACCAGCTCCCTCATCTCGTCTCACTCTCCTCCGGCTCCGATAAAAGCAAACCGATTAGTTTGGTCTCGTATCTACTTAAATCTATTGTTCCAAATGCTACAAATGCTAGAAATTGTACTTGTTTGTCTATGTTTCTAATTGTTCCAAACAACTAGAAATGCTAGAAATTGTAACATCTAGAAATGGGTATATCGAAATATATACCAGATTTACCGAACGCATAAACTGATTTGAAATTTTGGTATTTACCGGGAAAAGACCGAAATTACCGAAACCAAAAAAACCCTAAAATACCAAAAAACCGATTGGTTTGGTTTTTGTTTTTGTTTTGATGTACCGGTCGTTAAATTGGTACAGTACAATTTTACCATATAGAATGTGGTTTTGGTATTGGTAAGGGGTCGTTACCGACCATACCATACCGGTTGCACCCCTAATTTATTCCTACATCCCGAAATATTACATTTGCTAATTAAGGGAAAAGAACACCTAATCTTCCATTTAATAATCCCCAAACAAGTCCTAATTATCCCCTTCTAACATAAGGTATTTGCCTACCCCATATAAGATTCTAGGACACTAAGTTTACTTCATTCAAGAAGGTTCCTAAGTCCTAATCCTAAAAGAAAAGGATGAAAATTGAGTTAGAAAAATAACTAAAAATAACAGGATTTTCGAATCGATTCGCCCAAAAGCAAATCGATTCAGATGAAGAATCCAAGTTTCTGCCTCCGCCGAATCAATTCGTCCTTAACCCGAATCGATTCGGTTTTGCAGACCTGTAACCTGACCCCTTAGCGAATCGATTCGCCCCTGCGAATTTACCAAGAAGGGGCTACGGGTTATGAACCCTAGTTTTTCCCCCAAACCTATTTCTTCTCCATTTTTCCACACATCAACCAACATTAACCTACCCAAAACCATCCTACATGTTTATCAACTACCATTCTCCACATAATCATCAATTTAAACTATAATTAGGGATAAAACACCATAAATCCATATTTATTCATTTGATTCACATACACAATCATGAACACAATTTATTCACCTTAAATCACATATTAGCAAGTAGAAAACTTGCCTTGAGGTTGAAATCTCAGATTCTTGGAAGGTGGAAGCAAGATCAAATCCCAAATCTTCAATCTCTCTCTTATCTCCACAACTCTCTTCTTCTCTCTTTCTCTCTAGGTTAGTAAAAATAAATGAGGTGCAAGACTAAATCGTGACTTTAGTCTAAGTTCCCAATTTAAATGGTTAATACCATATTAAAATGACTCGCAACTACCCATTTATGTTAAAACCAGTCAAAAGTGTCCGAAACCCAAAAATACAATATGCCACTTATTTTGACTATCTCGCACATTTCAGGACTAACTACGCCCTCTAAATTGGCATCCGAAAATTTTTGTAAATCATTTTAAGTTCCGGTTTCATTTAAACAATAAATGTCATTTAAAGCATATGACACTATAAAACGTAGCATGATGATATTTACATACACATTCAGTAAATATGCAACAATCTAGTAAATATTATCTTTCAACTCATTCTATTAATATTTACTCCATTTTCCAACATTTTATATAATTACTTCACACCATAAATTAATATAAAATAAGCTTCTCAAAAGCGAGGATTATTACATACTCCCCCCCTTATGAGGGAATTTGCCCTCAAAATTCAAGCGTCCCTTGCAAGAAGAGATGCGGATACTTTTCTCGCATATTGTCCTCACGCTCCCACGTTGATTCCTTGGCGTCGTGATGACCCCACTAGACTCGCACCAAGAGCACCACTCGAGATCTCAATATACGCTCTCCGTGCTCTAAGATTGCAACCGATTGTTCTTCATATGACATATCGGGTTGCAAATCGATATCCTCCAACGGAATATTCCAAAGGGCTCCTTCACACCTCTTATACTTTTTCAAAGAGGCAACATTAAACACATCATGGATTTGTTGTAAGGGTTCCGGTAAGGCAAGTTGATACGCCACTGGGCCTACCTTGGCAATAATAGGAAAAGGTCCAACATAGCGCGGCGCAAGCTTTCCTTTCTTTCCAAAGCGCTTTATACCTTTCATAGGAGATACACGCACTAAGACTTGATCTCTAACTTCCAACTCTATATGCCTTCTATTCGTATCAGCATATCTCTTTTAGCGATCTTGAGCTATTCGGATGCGATTCCGGATGAGTTCAATCTTGGAAGAAGTATCCTGGATCATTTCAGGTCCAAGAAATTTATTATCCTCCACATCTAACCAACAAGTGGGTGATCTACACGGCCTTCCATAAAGGGCTTCAAAGGGTGCCATTCCAATAGTAAATTGGTGCAAATTATTATAAGCAAATTCGATCAAAGGGAGATATTGTTCCCAACTACCTTTGAAATCAAGCATACACATTCGGAGCATATCCTCCAACATTTGGTTGACTCTTTCTGTCTGCCCATTTGTTTGAGGGTGATAAGAAGTACTCAATTTCAATTCAGTTCCCATAGCCCTTTGGAAACTTCGCCAAAAGTTGGAAACTATATTTATGGGCACCCCGTGGAGTCTAACAACCTTCGCGATAAATATCCGGGCATAACGAGCAGTATTGTAGTCGGTACGTACCGTTAATAAATGTTCCGACTTAGTTAAACGATCGATAATCACCCAAATAGAATCATGATCGCTCTGCGACGTCGGTAATCCCGTGATAAAGTCCATCGATATAATTTCCCACTTCCATAGCGGAATCCCCAATGGTTGTAACAAACCCGTTGGTCTTTGATGATCTACTTTCACCAATTGATAAGTAGTACATTGGGAAACGAACTTGAAAATATCCCGCTTCATGCCCGCCCACCAATACTGACGGCGAATGTCTTGGTACATCTTGTCCCCACCAGGATGCACTGAAAATTTAGACCCGTGAGATTCTGCCATCACAGCCCGTCTTAAATTCCCTTCGTTCGGGACAATGAGTCTCCCATGGAAACGTAACCCACCCTCAGTGATAGAGTAGGATTCTGCTCCCTCGGTCAATAATTGGCGTATATGGTCCTGACAGTCCTTGTCCCTTCCTTGAGCTTCTACAACCCTTACCACAATAGTAGGCGTAACGGTCAACACCGACATAAACGCCCTAGCAACTGCGTCTTCCTGACTAAGATCCTTCCAATTGGCTTTCCATACCTCCACTAAATCCCTCTCGGGCTTTCGAATCAAAACATCCACCACCACATTCGCCTTGCCCTGGTGTTAGTGGATGTCAAATTGGTAGTCTTTCACAAACTCTAACCACCGGCGTGGTCGCATATTTAAATCTCTATGGGAAAACAAATTTTGCAACGATTTGTGGTCCGTGAAAAGACTAAACTTCTCCCCTAGGAGATAATGCCTCCAAATCTTCAAGGAAAAAACTACTACAACAAGTTCCAAATCATGCACCGGATAATTATTTTCATGGGTCTTCAGCTTGCGAGAAGCATAAGCAATAGCCCGCTGCTCTTGCTATAATACACCTCCTAATCCTTGTAGAGATGCGTCGGTAAAAACTAAATATTTCAATCCTAGCCTTGGTAACGCAAGGACTGGAGCATAAGTCAACCTATCCTTGAGCTCGCCAAAAGCTGACTGACAAGAATAATCCCATATAAACCTCACCCTTTTTCGGGTTAATTTATCAAAGGGCTAGCAATTTTAGAAAAACCCTTGATAAATCGACGGTAATAACCAGCCAAACCCAGAAAACTACGGATCTCGGTAGGTGTCGTGGGCTGACCTCACTCCCTCACCGCGATAACTTTACTTGGCTCTATCGAAATACCTTGGGCCGTCACAATGTGACCCAGAAACTGCACTTCCTGTAACCAAAAACCACACTTCTCAAACTTGGCATACAACTGATGATCCCTCAACGTCTGCAGGACCAACCGTAAGTGAGTAGCATGTTCGACTTTTGTTTTAGAATACACTAGGATGTCATCAATAAACACGATAACAAACTGGTCCAGGAAGTCTCGGAACACTCTATTCATAAGGTCCATAAACACGGCAGGAGCATTGGTTAGTCCGAAAGGCATAACCAGAAATTCATAGAACCCATACCAAGTTAGAAAAGCAGTTTTGGACACATCCTGCTCTCGTATCCACAACTGGTGATACCTCGTCCTCAAATCTATTTTGGAGAAGTACGATGCTCCCCTAAGTTGATCAAACAAATCATCAATTCGAGGTAATGGATATTTGTTCCGGATGGTGACTTTATTAAACTCTCTATAGTCAACACACAACCGGAGAGAACCGTCCCTTTTCTTCACAAATAACACCGGAGCGCCCCACGACAATGTGCTTTGCCTAATAAACCCTTATTCTAATAAATTTTGAAACTGATTTCTTAACTCCCTCATTTCAACAGGAGCCATACGGTACGGGGATCTAGCAATCGGTCTTGTTCCCGGCGCTAAATCGATTATAAACTCAATCTCCCTACTCTGAGGCAAACCCGATATTTTTTTAAAAACATCTTGGAAATCTATAACAACTGGAATAGAATCTAAGGAAACAACTACATCCCGAGAAATCTCTTACATAAAATAGTACAAGTAAGTGCTACTACCTCCTTCTGAATGAGGCATAACCACTAAAAACATTTCTTGCCCCGGAACGGCAAAAACTATACTCTTCCCATAACAATTAGCTATTGCATGATACTTCACTAGCCAATCCATACCCAGGATTACATCATACCTGACCATATCAAGGACGAGCAAATCGGCCTCAAAATACAAATTACCAAGATTTATTCCTATTTGTTTACAAACAAAGAAAATGAGTGAACCATCACCCATAGAAGATTCAACACTAGTCAAGGTACTTTTCGCAGATTTAATCAACTCTATAGACTGAGCAAAACTTCTAGAAATGAACGAGTGTGTCGCACCCATATCAAATAATACACGACCCATGTGCCCCTGAATGAGAAACTTACCCTCAATAGCTGGCGGCACGGGCTGGGCCGGAGGAAGCATAGCATCCTGAATGTGGTAAACACAGCCATACTGTAGTTGTCTCGGTTGTGGAGGGACAACTGGATTGGGTACTTGTGGCGGTAATTGAGACTGTGGATATTATGGGACCCTAGGAAGCTGTCCCCCGATCAAAAGTTGACACGCCTTCTTGAAATGGCCCGACTCTCCACATTGAAAGAATCGATTTGTTATGTTCTCCTGATTTCGGTCCCGGTTATATCTAAACTGCCCGAAGCCTTGGTCCGGATGGCCTCTACCCCCATTACCACCCCGACTTGCTTGTTGCTATTGCGGGGCACCTTGACCGTGCCTAATATTACTCCCACCAACATTGAATCCACTAAAACTTTATCGTTTGGATAAGTCCCCTTGCTGTGGGTCCTTTTCTTTGTATTTATCTCCCGAAGATTAAAATGAGGGAAATTCTCCTCCTCCTATCCCATTGCCTTCGGGTTTCCCAGTTTTCCCCATAACTTAAGGCTTCTTACTACCTTGAACATACAGTCGATGTTCTTGACAATGGAGTAATGTCGCATTCATCACATCCCCAAAAGTCTGCAAGTCTGGATTGCCTAACAAATGTTGTCGTATCCTCTAGTGCAAACCTCCAATAAATTTGGATATCCTCCTCTCCTCCGGAGTCACCTCATCAGGTACAAAACTAGCTAACCTAGTTAATTCCTCTTCATACTCCGCAACTGAGCGCTCTCCTTGCACCACATCCTGAAGTTTTCTTCTCATCTCCCTTTAAACTACGGGAGGAAAATATTTCCGGTCAAACAGAACCCAGAAATCATTGATGATCATGGTTTCTCTCTGCTCTGGCGTTGTCATTAACTCCCACCAATGTAGTGCAGCTCCAACGAGTTTAAAAGTAGCAAGGATCTGTTTTCTTTCCTCACTACATTCCACCATGCGCAGATGGCACTGTATATCCCTTTTCCACTGATTAGCTACTATGACATCAGAACCTCCTTGAAATTCTGGGGGATGACCCTTTAAAAAGGATTCTCTAACTCTCTCCCACGGAGAAGGTCCCGCAGGAGCTTGTGCCTCTTGAGCTCGTTGTTGTTGAGCTTGTGGTAATTGCTGAACCACGACAGTCATCGCTGCATTGACCGCTCAGGCCACAATATTTGCTACTTCAGTAGCATTTATAGCTCCCTGCTGCGGTGGGGGAGGACCTACCTCCTCTTCTACAACTCTATTACTTCTAACGGGACGACCTCTCTTATGCGGCATCTGAGACAAAGAAATCACAGAATAAGAATAATACTTAGAACAATCTATTTTGCAGAAGATCGCAAACATAGGCATCAAAACAGTCCTAACATTAAGATCTATATCAAAGAACTCCACGGTAGAACGTGACAAGTACGCATAGATCCTAAAGACTCTAGAACCTGACGCTCTGATACCATCTGTGACAACCTGCTCACCAAAATAATGGGTGGCCAGCGCGATACTCCAATAATAATGGGAATAACAGATGGACCATTCTCAGCATCACAACAATATGGTAAGTATAGGGATAACCACACTATATTTCAGAAAAACGGGTTGCCAAAAATTTTATTTTATAAGTTAAAGAAAACATTTAAACAACCCAATTTAAAAAGAAGGTGGATAGAATCAACAAGAATAAAACTGAACAATACATATATAGCACAATAACCGAATAATCTGTCAGTTAACAGTCTCTTACAGGTAGTTACAACAATTTAATTAAGTTACATTAATACATTACAGTAGCAAATACAAAAGCTTGGGTCACAGGCCTGAGTAAATAACCCGATCATAACTAGAGTCCAAAAATGAAAGCTTCTACATCAAAATATCCCGCAACATCCGCAAGGTGTTGCAAATCCATGACATTGGAAAGGAAAGTCAGTATGGGCGTCCTTTTGGCGGAGCACCTGAGCGAATAAGATTTATGCACAATAAGAAATATGAATGGGTCAGGGCCCAGTTTTATATGATCACCAGATGAATAAAGAGTATGACAGTTATTGAAGTTGCAGGGTTATATGGTCTTAGTTTAATTCGTAGAATACACACACACACTTAATCCAATTTTATTATTTCTATGAAAGATGTATTCTTCTAACTCAATTTTAAATTTAGTTTCGCAAATTTGCAAGAACAAATTCCAATTAAATTCATTTTATCCTAAGCATGCATCTAGGTGATATGATAAAATGAAAGTGCGAAAATCCCAACCACAACACGCCGATGTACGAGGAAAACCCAAATGGGAAAAACCTCGGACGGCTGGGCCTAGATAAAATCCACTACAACAAAAGGTTTTACAAGAGACTCAAAAGACTTACAGACATTGACTCACTCAAGACATGCTTATGCCGTCCTCGACCTCTGAAGTTGTAGTCCGCGAAACTCCAACGCGTTGCTCAACACTCCTCGTGTTGCGGTATCCACCGAAGCCCAAAACCACCGTCTCCTCGAAACTTGAATGCAGAGATCCACCGCAATCTTGCTTGTTGAATATGAATTGATGAAGGGGTTTTGATTTGAAAAGTTGATAAAAAGTTGGAGTAATTTTTCTCAAAAAGGATGGAAGTTATGGAAAAAAGTTCTCTTTGAAAAATGATCTTCCTTAAGTTATAAAACTGAATTTTCGTCCATTAGAAAATAACTGAAAAAGTAGTGGGCAAAAAAAAACAGTTGTAGAAAAAAACTGCATTAAAAAATAAGTTTAAAAAATCAATTATGGCGAAACTCGTTCGAACGACTTATCTAACGGCGTGCCAGTTTAGGATGGTTAGATGTCATTAGAAATCTCGTTCGAACGAGGTCGTTCGAACGACATTTCTAACGAACTTCTAACGAACTACTAACGAGTCACCACTTCGTTAGAACCAGGTCGTTCGAACGACCTGGGTTAAACTTCGAACGAGAATCTGATTTTTGCCCAAAAGTTTTCCAATTTAATTCAAGGACTTTTTCAAAATTAATATAGCTTATATATGAACATTTGCTTATTTGAAATTTCTTGATTAGCCAAACTACTCCAACTTATAAAATTGTATTTAGGTCATATACCTTCGTAGGATAAATAGCACGACATGAATATTGACGATGCGTGAACTTTGAATGCGATGCTTGAATCCTTGTGTTGAATGATCGTTGATGTAGTATGACCCAAAAATGTTTTGTCCAACGGAATATAGCCAATATAACAAATGACTCGATTGGAAATTTGTCCTTACAAATCTCCCCCTTTGGCTATTCCGGGACAAAACAAAATAAAAAATAAATAAATAAAGGATTGAATTTGCTAAGCCAGCCGTATCTAAGTCCCGTCCCAAAAACCCAAAAAAAATACAGACACAAAGACAAGACTGACGAGCTGCAAAGGAGTAGGAGATGTATCCTACACACATGAAACAACAAATTCATAAACGCATGGGGAAATAGAGAGATGTTATATATAAGGCAATGCGATAGAATATTTTGTGCATGGTGCATAAATGCCTCAATATTCAATATGAACAGTTTAACTCCCCCTTAATTGTGCATAAGTTCAATATTAGAATCAATTTGGAAATTTAATTATAATAACTTAATTCAATTAGAGTTACCTTAAATTATTATAAATTGCAATGAATATGAAATGACAATTAAATTACCCAAATTTATCAAACTCCCCCTAAATATGAAGTCATATTAAGTAAAATTTTCTCCCCCTTTTTGCCCGGAAAAGACAAAGGGATAAGGGGGCCTGCAAAAGAAATGAGAATAAATAACAAGGAAGGAAATAGAAATAATGAAGAATAATAGTGACATACTAAGACTGCATTAAGGAAGGGGAAATGGGAAATAGGTAAGGTTCATACAATGAAAGAACTAAAGTAAATAAATCCAATACAAGAGATAATAAATCACTCAGCCTCACAAACAAAAATAAATAGGAAATGAGCCAAGGACATCAAGAGGCAAGATCAGCAGGTGGAGTCTCATCGGGAAAAGAGCTGGTGCCGGAAGAACCTGCCCCGCGGCGCATCTCCATATGGCGGAGGGCAGCAAGATGCTCTAAGATAAGAGAGTCCCGACGAGCCTGGGCTTCATCCCGACGTGCCTGAGCTTCATCCCGGGCGGCTTCTCGACGGGCGTGGGCCTCGCGGTCCTGCTGCATAGATAGAAGGAGCTCCTGCATAAGTGTGCGGTCCTGGCGGCGGTCCTCCTGAAATTGTTCCACCTGTGAACGCAAAAACATAAAATCCTCCGACGCAACGGGTGTGGGAAGCTGGGAAGGGGCGAGGTGATGGACAGAGCAGGAGGGAGCTGGACGACTGGGAGCGGGGTGAGATGAGGTGGCGGAGTGGGAGGAGGAGGAGGGGGTGAGGTGAGGGGTATCCAGTGGCAAATGACCACGGGAGCGACTAATGGAGGTGAGGTCAACGGTTTGGTATTTTGGGGTGGGGATATCGGTGGACACACGGGGGCAACCGACGGCAAGACAAATACGGGTGATAAGGGCCGCAAATGGGAGGGCCTGGCGAGTGGGGCTGGAGGGAAGAACCCTAACAGACCGGATCACGCTATAAAGATAGGAGGGAAGGTCAATGTGGGCCCTAATGCTTATAACAAACATGAGATCCACGTGCTGTTTTGTGATTTGGGTGGTGTTGGCACGAGGGAGAAGGCAGGCACAAACGATCCAATTGAGGACCATAAAATCGGGATGTAAATTTTTATGAAAAATAGTAACCGTGCCGGAAGGAAGAATCCTAAAAACGGTGTTAAAAACTAGAGTAGGATCGGGGGTGGTCTCTGATGTCCATGGAAAAGAGGGATTATTTACCCGAGGGAGGGGAAGGATTTGAGCAATCGAGTCGGGAGTGACTAGAATCTCCCGACCTCGCACCCGAGTGTAAAGATGAGTATCCCTATTAATCAGGCTAAAATAAAATTCCCGGACTATGTCGGGAAAAACAACATCGGTGAGGGAGAAGAGTGGGTCCCACCCTAAATCAGATAACCATGAATGCACGTTTGTGCCGTGAAGGGAGGGGAGATTAATCACTTTCTCCCGTACAACAGAACGGGCTGCAAACCCTTGGGTGTGATAGCGGGTATGTTGGGAAAGGGTGCGCCAACGTAGTTTTAGGTCGGGAATACTCCGGGATTCCTCACCCGAGGACGTGGTGCGTTCCTCGGGGGAATCGCTAAGTCGGCGTTGGCGGCGATTACGAGCCATGGAAAGATGACAAAAGCTAGAACCTACCCGAAGACAATCCAACCGAACCACCAATTACACCAAAAAAAAATCCAACACCAATAAGCATAATTCCCATCTCCGATAGGTAGGAAAAATAAAAAGTAAAAGAAATGTGATTAAATTAAATTCCATGAATAGTAACTGAATTTGCATTTAAAAAAAAACAATATTCATGGGAGATATTTTAATCAGGGGCAACATATACAAATACACAAGAAAGACAGCCCCAAAAAAATGTGGGATATACACATGCATATATAGACAAGTTGGGAAAAAAAATTAAGAATCGATTGGTGAAAATAGGCCCCAACATCTGATATATATATATAAATATATATATATATATATATATATATATATATATATATAAGAGATATATATATATATATATATATATGTATATAGATATACATATAGATATATAGATATATATATATAAATATGATATGTGTGTGTATATCGAGATATAAGCTGAGAGAATATATATATATATATATATATATATATATATGGGAAAAGAGTAAAAGGAAAAAAAAATACCTGGAAGAAGAAGAGCAGTACAAAATCGGTAAGAGTGGGAATGGAGGAAGAGTTGAGGAAATAGGAAAGAGGGAAATAGAAAGAGAGTGGGAAGAGGGATAAAATCGTGGGAGAGAGAGAAAGAAATGTAGAGGGGAAAGTGGAAGAGAAGGGTGAGAAAAATCTTGGAAAGAGGGGAAATGGGGTATTGGAAATCGTGGGTTTGAAAAAAATGGGAGAGGTGGCAGGTTTTGGGGGAAGAGGAACTGACCGTTTTAACTGCAGGTCGTTCGAACGAGTAATGTCGTTTGAACGAGGGGTTCGAACGACGAGATAGCCTCGGGTCGTGAGATGCCTCGTTAGATGGTGGTTCGAACGAAAATTGTCGTTCGAACGATATTTCGAATGATGAGACAGCCTCGGGTCGTTAGATACCTCGTCAGAAGGTGGTTCGAACGAAAATTATCGTTCGAACGATATTTCGAACGACGAGACAGTTTGGGCCTAAAAAATGTCGTTAGAAATCTCGTTCGAACGAGAATTTCTAACGAAAATTGAAAATCTTGAAAAAAAATATTATAAAATAGATTGAAAAATACCATAATAGCAGGAATTGGGATGGCCAGAACATTGCCAAAAATGTGATTGTATTAATCCTAGCTCGAGCCAACATATCCAAATGGTGGGAGCGGAAATGTAGGGGTGTGAACAATACGCGTGAAAGTCTTTAGCCACAACATTTGTACAAGTGCGGAATGCCAAACAATATATACGAGCAATATTCACTCAGATTAGCCTTATGTCAAAAATGAAATATTGTTGAACACTTAACCACGAATGTAACAAGCATACAAAATAGATGATTCTCTCGCCAATAAAATCACAAGAAGAAAGCAATAAATTAATGAAATGTGCATGCCCGTTGATCTTCAACTTATATCTCCCAAAAATATCAAATAGATTGAGACGAATCTTTTGAAGACTCAATCAAGCCTATTATTTTGACTTTGCATTGTATATATATCATTTTCAATGCTTCTATTTTAGTCACACATCTGAATATGCAAATGGAGGCTTTTCACGCAAGAACTTTTATGTTTTTCGCAGCTCGGTTCCATTGCTAGAAACGGAAATCAACCGGAAGAATATAGTCATTTTGTTTCAATCCGGGCAACGGATGATCATGCACAATTTCGATTGCTTATAATGGATGTGACAGGATTGAGAAGACAACACCAAATCTCACTTTGCAAGTACAATGTGAACAAGATATTCGAAATATTTCGTGTACGGTGTGTGCAAAAGGCAAATATGTGAGGAAATCACAACATTATATATCATAAAACAAAGCATTATTGTGCAGAAGATAAACCATGTATGGATTAACTATTCATCGTAGGCCACGTGAACATGGAAAAAGATAGGGATTTGAATACATCGACCACAAAGCCATATGGACAAAAGTTTTGATAGCATTATCTAACCATTCCCGTTTTCCTTGAAAATGAAGAAAATAAAAAATATTTTTGAGATTTTTGAATAAAATATATACAAAGGAAATCTAGTTCATAGGTAAATAGATATGCAAGAGAAGCAACCTAAACTAGATAAACGGCTTCGATCTCAATCAATGGAGCAAACCCCAATTGATTTCCTAAGGTTTTCAAACCTAAGGGCATCTAGAGGTTTAGTAAAGATATCGGCCAATTGTTGATCGGTAGGAACGAAGCTTAGAGAAACAATTTTCTCTTCAACCAAGTCACGAATGAAATGTTCACGGATCTTAATATGCTTGGTTCTAGAATGTTGAACGAGATTACGGGAAATATGGATTGCACTAGTATTATCACAATATATAGTCATAGTGCCTTGGGAAATGCCGTAATCTTCCAACATTTGTTTTATCCAAATGAGTTGAGTGCAACAACTCCCGGCGGCAATGTATTCAGCCTCCGCCGTGGACAAGGAGATAGAATTTTGTTTCTTGCTCATCCATGAGACAAGTGCACTTCTAAAATAGAAACAACCGCCGGATGTACTTTTACATCCATCAACATCTCCTGCCCAATCGGCGTCTGAATATGCCGATAGACAATCATTGGTGTCAAAGGAGTACCAAATGCCAAAAGGCAGGGTCCCACTAACATATTTGATGATACGTTTAATAGCAAGTAAGTGAGACTCTTTTGGAGCGGCTTGATAACGAGCACAAACTCCTACACTAAAGGAAATATCTGGACGACTCGCAGTTAGGTAAAGTAAACTACCTATCATACTTTTAAAGAGTGTATGCTCTACATCTTTTCCATCAGTGTCTTTACTAAGTTTAATAGAGGAGCTCATAAGAGTACGAGCATGTTTAGCGGATTCCATATTAAATTTCTTAACAAGGTCTTTAGCATACTTAGTTTGGGACAAAAATATCCCATTTTTGAGTTGACGAACTTGAAGACCTAGAAAGAAGGTAAGTTCACCTACCAAACTCATTTCAAATTCATTGTGCATTTCTTTGGAAACAATTTGAGTATGTTTATCACATGTAGACCCAAACACTATGTCGTCGACATAAACTTGAGCAACAAGAATACCTTTTTCATTACGCCGAACAAAAAGTGTCATATCTACTCCCCCTCTCAAAAAGCCACGAGAAAGGAGATAAGAAGTGAGTCTTTCATACCAAGCACGGGGGGCTTGTTTTAAGCCATATAAAGCTTTCTTTAAAAAGAAGACATGAGTAGGATGAGTTGGGTCCTCAAATCCTTTTGGTTGTTCAACATATACTTCCTCTTGGATAATACCATTTAAAAAAGCACTTTTGACATCCATTTGATATAATTTAAATTGAAGATGACATGCGATGGCAAGTAAGAGACGAACCGATTCTAACCTAGCAACAGGAGCAAAAGTTTCTTCAAAGTCAACACCTTCTATTTGAGTATACCCTTGAGCCACTAATCTAGCCTTGTTTCGAACAATGACACCATTTTCATCCATTTTGTTTTTAAAAATCCATTTAGTGCCAATGACATTGGTATTAGAAGGCCTAGGGACTAATTCCCAAACATCATTTTTCTTAAATTGAAACAATTCTTCTTGCATAGCATTAATCCAATGTTCATCTTTTAGGGCTTCTTTATAGTTTTTAGGTTCAATAGTAGAAGTATAACAGAGATAAGTAACTTCATTTTCTAATTGCGCCCTAGTCTTGACACCTACCTCGGGATCTCCTATAATTTGTGAAGTATCATGATTTTTACACACCCAAGGAGCAACTTCCCTTTTATCGGTAGATGGAACACCCAAATCATTTTGAGATGCAATACTTTCATCATTTGACTCAACATCACACTCACATGATAAATCTTCCTCATTATTAATTTGTGTGGCCGGAGCATCATCTTTTATGACCACATTAATGGATTCCATTACTTTAGAGTTGCTTAAGTTAAAGACTCTAAAAGCTCTACTATTTTGAGAGTATCCTAGGAAAATGCCCTCATCACTCCTTGAGTAAAATTTTCCTAGAAGTTCTCTATCTCTAAGAATATAGCATGGACTTCCAAACACTCTAAAATAGGACAAATTGGGTTTCTTACCCGTCCACAATTCATAAGGAGTTTTGTTAGTGTTAGGACGCAAATAAACTCTATTAATCGTGTGACAAGCAGTGTTAACCGCTTCGGCCCAAAACCTACGAGCCACATTTCTTCCAAGGAGCATGGATCTTGCCATTTCTTGGATCGTTCGATTTTTACGTTCAACTATACCATTTTGTTGAGGGGTTCGAACGGCCGAGAATTCATGTTTTGTTCCTATTTCATCACAGAAGGCATTCACACCGGATTCCTTGAATTCGGTTCCATTGTCACTCCTAAAGCGGTTTATAGTAACACCGTGAAGATTTTGAAGAGCTCTACATTTAACAGTAAGAAAGTCAACTGTTTCAGATTTCTCTCTCAAAAAGCCTACACTAGAGTATCTAGAGAAATCATCCACCATAACCAAGATGTATCTTTTTCCTCCTATACTCTCGGTACGAGTAGGACCCATAAGGTCCATGTGTATCAATTCTAGGACACGAGATGTTGTTATCGAGTTTATCTTTTTATGAGGACTTTTGATTTGTTTACCAAATTGACACGGTCCGCAAATGGTGGATGTTGGCTTTCCTAGTGGCGATAAGCCACGAACAAGCTCTTTTCTCACAAGTCTGTCAAGATCTCTAAAGTTAACATGACCTAATCTTTGATGCCAAAGATCGGTAGAAGAGGTTTTTACATTATTGCAGACTAAAGAAGATTTTGGAATGATTCCATAGCAATTGTCACTGGTTCTAACACCATGTAAAATCTGTTCACCTGATTGATCATAAATGATGCACTCCGATTGACTAAATTTCACATCAAGATTATCATCACACAGTTGGCTAATACTTAACAAATTTCACATCAAGATTATCATCACACAGTTAGCTTAAAGTTGCAGGGTTATATGGTCTTAGTTTAATTCGTAGAATACACACACACACTTAATCCAATTTTATTATTTCTATGAAAGATGTATTCTTCTAACTCAATTTTAAATTTAGTTTCGCAAATTTGCAAGAACAAATTCCAATTAAATTCATTTTATCCTAAGCATGCATCTAGGTGATATGATAAAATGAAAGTGCGAAAATCCCAACCACAACACGCCGATGTACGAGGAAAACCCAAATGGGAAAAACCTCGGACGGCTGGGCCTAGACAAAATCCACTAAACAAAAGGTTTTACAAGAGACTCAAAAGACTTACAGACATTGACTCACTCAAGACATGATTATGCCATCCTCGACCTCTGAAGTTGTAGTCCGCGAAACTCCAACGCGTTGCTCAACACTCCTCGTGTTGCGGTATCCACCGAAGCCCAAAACCACCGTCTCCTCGAAGCTTGAATGTAGAGATCCACCGCAATCTTTCTTGTTGAATATGAATTGATGAAGGGGTTTTGATTTGAAAAGTTGATAAAAAGTTGGAGTAATTTTTCTCAAAAAGGATGGAAGTTATGGAAAAAAGTTCTCTTTGAAAAATGATCTTCCTTAAGTTATAAAACTGAATTTTCGTCCATTAGAAAATAACTGAAAAAGTAGTGGGCAAAAAAAAAACAGTTGTAGAAAAAAACTGCATTAAAAAATAAGTTTAAAATATCAATTCTGGCGAAACTCGTTCGAACGACTTATCTAACGGCGTGCCAGTTTAGGATGGTTAGATGTCGTATAAATCTCGTTCGAACGAGGTCGTTCGAACGACATTTCTAACGAACTTCTAACGAACTACTAACGAGGCACCACTTCGTTAGAACCAAGTTGTTCGAACGACCTGGGTTAAACTTCGAACGAGAATCTGATTTTTTCCCAAAAGTTTTCCAATTTAATTCAAGGACTTTTTCAAAATTAATATATCTTATATATGAACATTTGCTTATTTGAAATTTCTTGATTAGTCAAACTACTCCAACTTATAAAATTGTATTTAGGTCATATACCTTCGTAGGATAAATAGCACGACATGAATATTGACGATGCGTAAACTTTGAATGCGATGCTTGAATCCTTGTGTTGAATGATCGTTGATGCAGTATGACCCAAAAATGTTTTGTCCAACGGAATATAGCCAATATAACAAATGACTCGATTGGAAATTTGTCCTTACAGTTATGAACAGTTAATCATGATTGATAAAGATAAGAATCTACCTACACAATTCGAAGTACAAACTAAAGAAATTAAATGATCATAAGTTCAATTTAGTTATACAAGAGAATATGAATGAATATCATTAGTTAAAATCTCCATCATTTATATTGTTCATTTCACCGTTCCATTTCTCATTAGGAACATAACCACAATTATATGCTCTTTATGGCATTTCTCATAACTCAAGTCCAACTTGAATAAGAATAGTTATATTCATATACATATAACGATTTTAAGATCGCCCGTCCGGGTTTCCCCACTGTGCGCGCCCCTAAATGACTATCATCTTCCAGGGCCTATCACCAAGAGAACCTGAGATCCTAATGCAACGTCGGGAAGTGTCCATACCCCTACGAGTGAGTCATAACCACACCCAAAATTACCTCACTAGCGCAAAATAAACATATAATAATCGGTCATATGGCCGAGGACTATATTCACCCTGCATTCACTAGTTAGGGGACTTCACCTCATGCGCAAACTTCCTTTATGATAGCATTTAGAGAGGTGTGTTTAAGTAAATTATTATTTACCATTTTCATTTCCATTTCCATTTTAATAGATACATCACATTTTATCCGGAGCCATACATATTTCATGCCATCATTATAACCTCAATGAATGAATAAATTCTTAATTTATTCTCCCAACATTTTATGGTGTTATTATAAACCACCAAGACTAGCATCTCCCAATAAAGTGACAACTACTCTTCAATTATTTATTTATTTATTCCTACACCCCGAAATATTACATTTACTAATTAAGGGAAAAGAACACCTAATCTTCCATTTACTAATCCCCAAACAAGTCTTAACTATCCCCTTCTAACATAAGGTATTTGCATACCCCATATAAGACTCTAGGACACTAGGTTTACTTTATTCAAGAAGGTTCCTAAGTCCTAAGCCTAAAAGAAAAGGATAAAAATTGAGTTAGAAAATAAACTCAAAACAACAGGATTTTTGAATCGATTCTTCCTAGGGCCGAATCGATTCGCCCCATGCAGCGAATCGATTCGCCCGAAAGAAAATCGATTCAGATGAAGAATCCAAGTTTCTGCCTCGGCCGAATCGATTTGGCCTTAACCCGAATCGATTCGGGTTTGCAGACATGTAACCTGACCCCTTAGGGAATCGATTCGCCCTAGGGCCGAATCGATTCGCCCCTGCGAATTTGCCAAGAAGGGGTTACGGGTTATGAACACTAGTTTTTCCCCCAAACCTATTTCTTCTCCATTTTTACCCACATCAACCAACATTAATCTACCCAAAACCATCCTACATGTTTATCAACTACCATTCTCCATATAATCATCAATTTAAACTATGAATAGGGCTAAAACACCATAAATCCGTAAAATTCATATTTATTCATTTGATTCACATACACAACCATCAACACAATTTATTCATCTTAAATCACATATTAGTAAGTAAAAAACTTTCCTTGAGGTTGAAATCTCAGATTCTTGGAAGGTGGAAACAAGATCAAATCCCAAATCTTCAATCTCTCTCTTATCTCCACAACTCTCTTCTTTTCTCTTTCTCTCTAGGTTAGTAAATACACTTAAGAAAAATAAATGAGGTGCAAGACTAAATCGTGACTTTAGTCTAAGTTCCCAACTTAAATGGTTAATACCACATTAAAATGACTCGCAACTACCCATTTATGTTAAAACCAGTCAAAAGTGCCTGAAATCCCAAATACAATATGGCACTTATTTTGACTATCTCGCACATTTTGGACTAACTACGCCCTCTAAATTGGCATCCGAAATTTTTTATAAATCATTTCAAGTTCCAGTTTCATTTAAACAATAAATGTCATTTAAAGCATATGACACTATAAAACGTAGCATGATGATATTTACATACACATAAAGTAAATATGCAACAATCTAGTAAATATTATCTTTCAACTCATTCTATTAATATTTACTCCATTTTCCAATATTTTATATAATTACTTCACACCGTAAATTAATATAAAATAAGCTTCTCAAAAGCGAGGGTTATTACAAATACATGGCTCTAACACTTCCTCCTTATCCCTCAACTTCCTCATTAATTCCAAAGGTTATGTAGATACAGTATATAAATCAGCATCAGGCATTGGTATCATCATGCTTTTCTATGGTTTAGCCCAATAAAGGTATTATAGCTCATCCTACATCTATTACTTTGTATGTAAAGTGAGATAATGATGCACATAAACCAACAGACTGCATACCAATTGTTTATGATATCCAACTGCTATTTAATCTGTTTTCATATTTGAAATTTCATATATTATATATATATATATATATATATATATATATATATATATATATATATATATATATATATATATATATATATATATATATATATATATATATATATATAAGCATTTTTTTGGAACACCTCCCTTATAAATAACCATCATGACTTTAAATAAAAGCATGTATAAGATTCCTATAGTAGATTAGCTTCTTCAACTCCTCCTTTAATTGGGAATACACCTACTTCTGCTGTTTACTACTATCTTTCATTTCATAATAATAAAATATGTTTGCATTGATAATATAAACTTTTCATTTCTTCATACTTTAATTTCTAACATAATTTCAGAAAACAATTTATATTTCTCTTTGTTGAACGATTCTATATGACAAGTTTCCACCCACATTTATACACTGAAGTGTTTACTAGCCCGAGCATCTCATGGGGGTTCAAACTTAGATTTCAAATATTTTAAAGGGCATTATAATAGATTCCATATAAGTTTTATGCAATTACCAATATTTAATTGAAAATAAATGAGTAAGATGAAAGGTCTGAATTATATAATTAACACATAATTACTGGCCTTCATACTAGCCAGTTGAGCATTAATAAATTTAAGCGTAAATTTAAATTTCTTTTTTTTTTCACAAACAACTCAGTAATTTAGTGCATTGTCCATATTTTGGGGTTAGGTAAATATTAATTGAATAATATCAGAGGGACTCGTGATTTAGATTTTATTATAGTAACTCTGGCAAAATCATCTTCAGTGGTTCTTTATTTTTTTCAATGTAAATGTAATATTTAATGTGAGTTTTACCTTAAATTTATACAAATTACAATTATCCCTCAAATGGTCCATCTAAAAAACTTGTTTAAAAATCGTAATCTAAATTTAGACAAAAGGCGTATCAACATGCATGTAATGAACCCAGGTGTTGGTTGAGTAGTTGATTACTCATGACTAAGGAGTTTGCAAAGGTGACTTTGCTTCTCCTTGCCAACATAAACTTGAAGTTAGGGAACGAACTGATTAATCTTTGTTTCACAAATCTTGTTCGGGACGAAAGAAATAGTTAAGGTCCGTGCAAACTGTCTCGAGATGGATACCCTTTCATATTAAAAAAATGTATATGTAATGAAAATTTTAATAGAGAGAGTTAGACGGTTTGATGGTAGTTATATAATTCAAAAGGAAGGAAATATAGAAAACTGAGTGGGAGGCAAAAATAAGATTATGAGTACCCAATTTTTTACCCATTGCTATGTGTTCATGTGACCTAACATGTTGTTAGAGTACATTTTTAAATGTATATACTAAGCATAAAAGGTTATATAAGTAAGAGTTCTTCTACGCTCCAAACAAATTAGACATATATGGTGCATATACTGACGTGTCACAGACTCCAGATAGGCCTCACATCAGTGGAGTCCAAATATGAGTCAATACCTATGCAACACGTTAGTGTGTCATACTAAATGTGTATAATTTGTGTGTCGATCTAGAACTATCGTTTAGATAATAACTAGCATGCATGCCACGATTCATTAGAACCAATCATTTGGCTTTGTAGTTTAACATTAATTTATAATCAAAGTAAAATTTTCAAATTACAAATAAAATGAAACGCAAATAATTATGCAATAACAACTCTTTACCAAAAAAGAGATAAACATATTGCAAATTCCTAGAAACAATAGATCCAATTCACTAAGAGTTCATTTGGTTGGCTTATTTGCCATGACAAATGGCAAATAAGTTGGCAAATAAGGTATTTGCCTATAATTTGGTGTGTTTGGTACAAAAGTTTGCCTACAAGCTATTTGTTAGTGTACAACACCTCCTATGCATAATGTCTAGGCAAATTTTGCTTACCTATTTGAGTGGAAAATATTCGCCAACAAATTTGCTAACTTCTTAAACACTTTTGATATTTTAAAAAATAATTTAAAAACTGTTTTAAAGAATTAAAAAAAACGTTAGGAATATTTAAAAACTGTTTTTAATATTATAAAAAATTGTTAAGAAAATGTTTTAAATTTTTTTCTTAAAACATAAATATAAAAATAATGTAAAAATTGTTTTTAACATTTTTAAAAATGTTGAATATAATATAAAAACTGTTTTAAAGTTTAAAAAAAAATTTAACTGTTTTGTATTGTTTCAAAAAGTGTTTTTAGTATTATAAAAAATTGTTAAGAAAATGTTTTACAATTTTTTTAAAAACCGTTATATAAAAATATTGTAAAAACTATTTTAAATATAATATAAAAAACAGTTTTAATGTTTTAAAAAATAATTTAAAAACTATTTTAAATAATTTAAAAAACTGTTATGAATATTAAAAAACTATTTTGTGATGTTTTAAAAACCGTTTTTAATATTATAAAAGATTGTTAAGAAAATGTTTTACAATTTTTTTTAAAAACCGTAATATAAAAGTATTGTAAAAACTGTTTTTAACATTTTTAAAAACCGTTTTGAATATAATATAAAAACAATTTTAATGTTTTAAGAAACAATTTTAAAAACTATTTTAAATAGTTAAAAAAATTGTTGTGAATATTTAAAAATTGTTTTGTAATATTTTAAAAAAGTGCTTCTAATATTATAAAAAATTGTTGAGAAAATGTTTTACAATTTTTTTGAAAAATCGTAATATAAAAATATTGTAAAACTGTTTTTAACATTTTTGAATATAATATAAAAACTATTTTTAAATAAACTAATTGGATTGACTTTAATGTTGTCAAATGGTAGTTTGATCGCCTTATGTAAAAAAAAATTAGATAAAATGTGTCATGTACACTCTTTTCCCCATTGTCAATCAAACGAACCCTAAAAGAGATAAAACATATGGCAAATAACTCAATAATATTAAGAAAAAATATGTAAAAATGTGGAAATCCTCCTGCACAAATTGTAAATTCCTAAAAACCAATACAAATAAACATTAATAAGCCCTTGTCAATTTGTCGCCAAATAAAACAACGGTGGCTCCGCCACACTTTCTTGAATCCTCGCCATTATATCATCAATTCCCCTCTGCTCTCTCCTAATCTCCACCTTCACTGCCTCAATCCTCTCCACTGGTTCAACCGATAAAAACTTATCACCCATCGACCCATTTATTAACTTAAGGAACAGAGAAGACTTAAATCCAGTAACCCAGAGAAAAGTTCGCTCAAAAGAACTTAGCCACGGTGGGGAATATAGAAGAAATACATCATCAATTGCCGCTTTTGATATTTCTTGGTAGTACTGTTGGTAGTGGGTTAGAACTTCTCTGATCAATGCTGCTGATCGAGCTTATTGCATTAATCCCAATCCAATTCCTTCCGTTTCAATTTTCCTTGAAATAATTCTTTATTCACCGATAACAAATCAATAAATTAGCAAACATAAAATTAACTACCCTCCAAGATACGCATCTTGCTCTCCAGTTAGTTCAATACACCTAGTAGCAGATGGATGCCAAGATGGAGTTTAGGAGGACGTATCTACAGGCTGCATCAGTTGATCCTTGGCCTTTCTCACCCCTTTCAGTTCAACCAGTTACTCGGGATAAGGAGGTGATATCCATTATTGATGACTCTTGGAGGTCAAGAGTGCACTTCTTTGAGCGTGCTTTGGTTGGTAGAGTTGGGAGTGCTGAATGCGATCAGCCGTCTCTTGAAAGGATGAAGGCGTGGGTCAACACTCATTGGCGTCCTATTGGCGGAGTTAAGGTTAGATATCTGAACTCATCGTTATTTTGCTTCGTGTTTGCGTCGGCTAGAGAAGCTGATAGGATTTTGAAGTTGAGAAGTTGGTCAGTGTTTGGGGACCATCTGTTCTTGGATAAGTGGCACCCGCTTGGGTGTTTTTCTAAGAATAGTCGGCGGCCTAAGAATGGTTGGATTAGGGTAGTGGGGTTGCCACTACATTTGTGGGGAGAAGAAGTTTTTAAAGCTATTGGGCTCCAGTGTGGGGGTCTTATAAAAGTTGACGAAGATACGTTGTCCGGGGAAGATCTGAGGTGGGCTAGGTTGTTGGTTAAAGGGCTTAAGGTGCTTCCAAGTTTCATATCTCTCAAGGCTGGTGGGTGGGTTTTTAAACTGCCAGTGGTCGCTGAAACGCAAGCCTCTTGCTCATTTGGAGGTGACGAAGTTCCGGTGACGGAGCGGGTAAGTGCTTGTTGTCCACTGACTATGCGGACAGACGCAGGTATAGTTGGTAAGGGGTGTCAGGTGGAGGCGTGTGCCCCTCACCAAGGGGTCATGCCGGACGGTGTTCCTTCCACGACAAAGGTTAGTGCTGCAGTCCATATGTCAGAGAATAATGGTGGTTTTGGCTGCCAAGAGGCGGTAGAGGTGGGTTGTGGCTCTCCAGCTGGGTCAAGCTCCCATGACGCTTCTCAGGACAAACCCTTGCTGGTGGATGACAAAGGTCAGGCTGGCATGCGTTCAGGGTCCTCCATTCAGGGTCGAAGTATTGATATGGGTTGCCTCATGGACACCGGGAATGAGCTGCAGAAGGATAAAGCCCTGGCTTGTACTCTCACGCTGGTGTATGGGATGGCTCAGTTATTGCAACATCCGGTAAAGTCACCGGCGTATTCCAGGCCTGGCCAGAAGTGTTCTGGGGAGTTGGTGAAAAGCTGTGTGAATAGTGTGCAGAATAGGGTACGAGGTTTTGGTATTAAAGGTAGTAGGGCTGCTGAAATGACCTTGCCTGGTGACAGACTAGATTTAGGAGGTAGCGTGGCTGTTAAGGTCAACTTGGCTGCTCCTTGTGGGGGTGATGGGATTGATATGCAAGAGCATTTTTCTGAGACTCACGTGTTGAAAGAGGTTCCTTGTGGCGGTAGTAGTGTTGGGAAGGGTGCACTTGCTTTGACTAGTTCATGCAAGACTTTTTGTGGGGCATTTCATCCGAAGTCTAATGTGGGGAATGAGATTGTTTCTGTGCAAAAAAACCGTGCTCCTGATTCGTGTAAGAAGTCCAAGTGCAATTTACCTCCCCTTGTTAAATTGGGTAAGATTGGGCCCGGCTTAGAGAAGATGGGTCCTTGCCTTAATTCGGGTAAAGTACTTAAGAATGGGGTTTATAGGAAAAATCTCAGATTTAGAGGGGATTGTAAGGGGAAAGGTGTGATTGTTAGAGATAAGTTTAGGTTGTCCGGAACCGAGGTTGGGTACAAAGATGTGTCAAGTTTGCGCTGTGACACGCCTAGCACGTTCGTGGAGGAAGGGGTAGGAGAGGTGGTGCGGAGGGAGTACGTGCACGCCTTATCTGGCACTGCTGGAAGGTCGTCGTGCGGGGAGGATTTATTGAGTAGCCAGATTGTCACATCCCCTAGGCTGTGGGTTGATCTCGGGGACTCAGTAGGGGTGGTATCCGGAGGGAGGGTTGACAAGAGGGGCTGCGAGGTTGAATAAGAGGAGTGGGTCTCTAGTGTGATAGATGGATTTAGTAAGTTCCTTGGAATCTCATATGAGGGGAATGAGAAGGAGGCACTTACGTTGTTCCGTACCATAGAGGAGAGGCGGAGGGAGAAAGTAGAGGAGGGAGAAAGGGGGGTGGGTGAGGTGTCCAATGGTTTCTGATGAAGTTACGCATCATCTCTTGGAACGTGCCGGGTTTGAATGACCGGGGGAAAAGAGAAGTGGTTAGTGGGGCTCTTTCTCAGTGGCGGCCAGACATTGTCTGCCTCCAAGAAACTAAATTGGTGGCTTTGGATAGGGAGTTGGCTCAGTCAATTTGGGGAGGTCATAGGATTGAGTGGTGCTGTCTGGATTCTGAAGGTGCGTCGGGTGGGGTTGTCTTGATGTGGGATAGTAGACTGGTGGAGAAGGTGGATGTCTTAGTAGGACGGTGGTCTCTTTCTTGCTTATTTAGGTGTGTGGAGGATGGTTTTATTTGGAGCTTTTCGGGAGTGTATGGGCCAGTTGAGGATTTGGCGCGTTGGGAGTTGTGGGAGGAATTGGCTGGGGTCAGGAGCGTCTGGGGCGTTCCCTGGTGTACTGGAGGTGACTATAACGTCATTCGTTTTCCCTCTGAGAGGAGTGGTGAGGGGTGGTCAAACTCTTTTATGCAGGACTTCTCTGACTTCATCGATGAGCAGGAGTTGATTGACCTGCCTTTGGTGGAAGGGGACTTCACTTGGTCCAGTTTTAGGGATGAGCCCTCTCTCTCTCGGTTGGACCGGTTTTTGCTTTCTAATGACTGGGAGGAGAAGTTTACGGGGGCTATCCAGTCGTGCCTGCCTCGAGTGACATCGGATCACTCTCCTATTTTGCTGGAGTGCGGAGGAGGGGGCGGGGGGAGGACTCCGTTTCGATTCGAGAATATGTGGCTACAGGAGGAGGACTTCTTAGGGAGAGTTCAGGAGTGGTGGCAGGGTTATGAGGTGGAGGGGAATGCGAGCTTCAGGCTGGCGACTAAACTGTTTCTTCTTAAGGGGGACATTATTCAGTGGAACAGAGACGTGTTTGGTCATGTGTCGTATATGATTGAAAGGATGTTGGAATATATTAGGACTCTCGACGTTAAAGAAGGGGTGGGCGGTTTGTCGGGGGAGGAAAGGGCGACGAGGGTCGAGAAAAAAAGGGAGGTAGGAAAGCGGCTGGTTCAGGAAGAGGTAAGTTGGAGGCAGAAGTCTAGGGCTCTATGGCTCAGGGAAGGGGACAACAACACTAAATTCTTCCATAAAGCGGCTAACTCACATCGGCGTTTTAACCATATTGGGAAGGTGGTTGTTGGGGGAGTGGAATTCACCGAGGAGAGTGAGGTTCGTAGGGAGATCAGTCAGTTCTTTGAGAGGTTGTATACGGAGGTGGAGCCATGGCGACCGAAGATCGATGTGCTTCCTGTGGAGAGTATATCTGGGGACAAGGCGACTCAGTTGGAAAGGCAGTTCACGGAGGAAGAAGTGGTCCAGGTTCTGAGGTCGATGTCCGGAGATAAGGCTCCTGGTCCGAACGGGTTCACTATGGCTTTTTTTCAGCATTGTTGGGAGGTTATCAGGGAGGATGTGATGGCTGTCTTCACCGAGTTCTATGACAGGGGTTACTTCGTGCAGAGCCTGAATGCCACATTCATTACTTTAGTTCCCAAGAAAGGGGGGGCTACAGATGTCAGAGAATTTAGGCCAATTAGTTTGGTGGGTAGCGTATATAAGCTTATTTCTAAAGTCCTGTCGGTTAGACTTAGAAGTGTGTTGGATCCTCTTATTTCGGATGCTCAGAGCGCGTTTGTGGGTGGCCGTCAGATCCTTGATGCTGCGCTGGTTGCGAATGAGTGCATCGAGTCCAGGCTGAGAAGTGGGGATCCTGGTATTCTGTGCAAGCTTGATATTGAGAAAGCGTATGATCATGTGAATTGGGAGTTTCTTATTTATTTGCTCAGGAGGATGGGTTTTGGGGAGCGATGGTGCAGGTGGATTAAGAGGTGTATTTCTTCTGTCAATTTCTCAATTCTTGTTAATGGGGTGCCTGAGGGGTTCTTCAGGAGTTCGCGTGGGCTTAGGCAGGGGGACTCTTTGTTTCCATTCCTATTTATTCTGGTTATGGAGGTGTTTTCAAGGATGATGAGCAGGACAGTGGAGGGGGGTTTGGTTTCAGGGTTTTCTATTGGGAGCTCTGTTTCTCATCGAGTTGAGGTCTCTCATCTGCTGTTTGCGGATGATACTATTATTTTCTGTGGAGCGTCTTTGGATGAGGTGAGGTCTCTGCGGTTGCTTCTGGTGTGTTTTGAGGCGGTGTCGGGTTTACGTATCAATGTCGAAAAGAGTGAGATGATTGCAGTGGGAGAGGTTGGTAATGTGGGCTACTTGGCTCGTGGTCTTGGTTGTCGGGTCGGATCTCTCCCTTCTACTTATCTTGGCCTCCCTTTAGGGGCTAAGTTTAAGTCTTCTTCGATGTGGAATCCGGTCCTCGAGAGGGTTCAGAGGAGGTTAGCAGGTTGGAAGCATGGTTTCTTGTTTAAAGGTGGTCGGTTGACGTTGATCAAAAGTGTTTTGTCTAGCCTTCCGACATATTTTATGTCCGTTCTCCCTTTGCCTCGATCTGTTGGCAAAAGGCTTGACAAGTTGATGAGGGATTTTCTGTGGAAAGGGAATGGTGATGAGTTTAAATACTGCTTGGTAAGTTGGGATAAGGTGTGTAGGCCGCTCAGTGAGGGTGGGGCTGGGGTCAGGAGCTTAGCCCATTTCAATATGGCTTTACTAGGTAAGTGGTTGTGGCGATTTAATAGGGATGGTGATAGATTGTGGAGGAGAGTGGTGGTAGCTAGGCATGGGGCTGGAACGTATGGGTGGGAGCCTATGTTGGGGCGAGCTGCGCATGGGGTGGGGTGGTGGAGGTTTATTGCGCTTGGGTGGGGGAGGTTCTCCTTGCTCACCTCTTTCCACCTTGGGAGTGGGAGTAGGATCAGGTTTTGGAAGGATATATGGGGCGAGGGGGGATCTTTGGAGGTCCTCTTCCTGAGGATGTTTAGGCTTGGGATTGACAAAGATGGGTTAGTTGAGAATCATAGGCGGAGGGAAGGGATTAGTGAGGTGTGGGACCCTAAGTTTAGGAGGGGGCTCCGTGATTGGGAACTGGAGGAGGCAGACGTGTTCTTCGAATGGCTGAGGTTGGCACCGGTCCCGTCTATGGGGGCTGATGGGTTGAGGTGGTCGTACTCTCATGATGGCTTGTTTTCAGTTCGGAGTTACTATTCTGTCCTAAGGGGCCGTGGTGGTGATTTCTTCTCGTGGAAGGCTATTTGGAAGTGCCATGCGCCTCCCAAGGTGTGCTTCTTTGTGTGGACTGCGGCCAGACAGGCCATCTTGACTGTTAAAGGGCTTCAGCAAATAGGTAGGAGGATGGCCAGTAGATGTTGGTTGTGTAAAAAGGAGGAGGAGACGACTGATCACCTTCTTCTACACTGTGAGGTTACTAGGGGTCTTTGGGATTTATTTTTCTCTTTATGCCAGATTGCTTGGGTTATGCCTAGTTCGGTGTGTGAAGTGCTAGCGGCGTGGCGAAGGCCTAGGGGTTGGTCTGGTCCGAGGGTGGTCTGGATGTTGGTCCCCCACTGTATCTTTTGGACTATGTGGTTGGAGAGGAACAGGAGATGCTTCGAGGGGGTCGATCTTGACCCTCCTCGAATTCGATACAGTTTTATATGCCTTCTTCTGACCTGGTATAGGAAACGACAGGATTCGTCTTTGTCTTTCCTTATTGAGTTTTTGGAGGAATTCTAGGGGCTTGAGTTGATTGTGTTGGGGCCCGGTCCTTCGCTTGTTTGCTTTGTATACTTCATGTTTACGGGATTCCGCCCCCTTAGGCGGGTTGCTTTATTGAATCATTTACTTATCAAAAAAAAAAAAAGATACGCATCTTGATAAAGCTTTTGTAAAAGAGGACACATATGACTACGATGTTGAAAGGATGAAGTATATAAGTAAAACATTTATAAGGTTACCAGCCTTCAAACTCTCATTCTTGGAGGTAGATTATACGTATGGTACAATTTGTGGGGAGTAATTGAACCAATCTCAAACCCCACCACAACTGAGATGGGACGACAGTTACTGAACCATGGCTAAGAAGGGGGTTCCCCATTCCCTCCCCCATTAGAGGAACCTGGATTTGGTCTTTGGTTTTGTATCTTGTAAGCCATTTTCATTTCCTCTTGAGCATCTTAATCATCGTCATCCTCTTCTTGTATTCGTCTTCCTCTAGATCTAGATTATCCCTGTCACCAAAACAGAAGAAACACCAAGCATGGATGCACATGTATGTGAGTTAACACGGAAGCCATATAGCGTCCTCTAGGGTTTTGGATATCTTTGGAATTGGAAGGTTTTGGTTAGCCCTACCTCTTACTTTGCTGATTCGCGTCATGTATATATACATACACAGAGACCTTGAAAAGCTCTTATGGAAGAAGATGAATAGTTGTACAACTAATGAAATGACAGACAGATAATAGCAGACAAATACTGAAAAATGGGTGATCATCATTTCACCATAAATACCAACTAATAACTTTTTTACAATCTTTATTTATCACTTAATGTGAGCTAAAAGAGAAATTAGTAATTTCAATATACGGTGGCACCGCTAGAGAAATTCTTTTTGGTTAACTTACAAGCCCACAATCCAGTACCTTGACCGTCAAGTAGCCCACCTCTAATACTAACGTCATCAACCCCCTCAAATAAGATCTAATTTCCGGCATTTCTTATAACTAGGGTTCCACCTATTTGGATCTTAATTGCACCGTTCTTACACTTCCTACTAAAATGCACCTGGTGCACCTGCAAGCCGAATATTGTGCAGTGAGAAAGGCGTCGGTTGAGTCAGTTTTGCCATCTAGCTTGGCTCCTATGTTTATCACATTGTATCTGAGTGGAGATGATAGTGATTGGCTGTAGAGAGCAAGGAGAGTGTTAGATAGGAAAGTAAAAGAAGAAGAGTAGAGCAGTAGGAAGATAGAAGATATATTGAAGAAGAAGACACACATTATATCATTAACAACAAGCCTTTATAGGCAAATACACCACCAACTATCTTCACTAAACTAAGTGCGGCAAACTAGATAAGCACTAAGCAATATAATGATATCTCCACTAAACCAAGTGCACTAAGCAATATGCAATAAAAAATTAATACAACATTTCCAACAATCCCTCCCTTAAACTTAAAGTTTTCAAACATTTAGTTTAAAAAAAAAAAAACTGTGTGGCACCCTTCCTCAAGGTGAATTTTCTTGAGTGCAAACTCCAAGTAACTTTCTTAGCTTCGAAAATGTAACCAATTTGAGGGGCTTGGTTAGTATATCGGCAACTTGGTCTTTATTTCTGCAGCAAATGAGATCAATAACTCCTTCCTTCGTGAGATCCCTTAAGTAGTGATACTTCACATCTATATGCTTACTTCTACCATGAAGAACAAGATTTTTGGAGAGTTTGATTGCAGAGCTATTATCACAGTAAATTGTAGCAGGTCCTTTTTGTTTGAAGTTCAGTTCTTCGAGCATTTTCTTCAACCAAACAACTTGACAGGCACACAAAGTTGTAGCTACAAACTCAGCTTCGGTAGTTGATAAGTAACAATTGGTTGCTTCTTTGATGACCATTCAATAGCTCCTGACCCTAGCATAAAGACATATCCTGAAGTGATTTTTCGATCATCTAAATCTCCGGCATAATCACTACTAGTAAAGACGATCAAATCTGACTTTTCTCCCTTATTATAGAATAACCCATAATTAGAGGTACCTTGCAAGTACCTAAAGATTCTCTTAGCAGCTAGAAGATGTATCTCCCTCGGTCTTTCCATATACCTGTTAATAAGTCTTACTGCGTGCATTATGTCAGGTCTTGTTGCAGTCAAATACATTAAGCTTCCCACGATTTGCTTGAAGAGAGTGTTGCCAATCTTCCTTCCTTCAGAATCATTAACAAACTTCAAACCAAACTCAGTTGGTGTGCTCACATGATTGCAATTCTTCATCTAAAATTTGTCTAAAATTTCTCGCACATATTTCTTTTGAGAAATAAAAATTACAGTAGCACATTGCACTACTTCTATACCAAGAAAGTAATGCATTTTTTCAAGATCAGACATATCAAATTCAACCATCATGTACTCCTTGAATTCTTCAAACCTTGCACTGTCATTTCCAGTGTATAGTAAATCATCGACATATAAGCAGACAATGAGTATTTTTTCTCCATCTTTAATTTTAATAAAAAGTGTATGCTCATATGGACATTTGTGAAATCCTTCCCTCGAAAAATAAGCATCTATGCGGCTATACCAAGCCCGTGGGGCTTGTTTTAGTCCATGCAGAGCCTTTTTTAATTTATACACCTTATGCTCACTTCCAAACTTCACATAACCAGGAGGTTTATCAATAAATACATGTTCTTGCAAGTCTCCATATAAGAATTCCGATTTCACATCCAATTGAAAGATGGGCCATGAGTTTTGTGCTACCAGTGCGATCATTAACCTAATTGTATCATGCCTTGTAATAGGAGCAAAGACTTCTTTGTAATCAATGACGAACTCTTGCTTATAGCCTTTAGCTACCAAGCGTGCCTTGTATTTATCAACTTCGCCATTCTCCTTCAATTTTGTCTTGTACACCCATTTGACACCAATTGTCTTTTTCCCTTTTGGAAGATTAGTCAACTTCCAAGTGTTGTTTCTTTTAATAGCTGCAATTTCATCATCCATAGCCTTCCCACTTTGATTCTTTGACAACAACATCGAAAGATACAGGACACAACCTGAAAATAGATCAAAATGTGTAAGTGGATCCTCAGATCGTTCAATCCCAGTTACTTCATAATCTGACATCCATGCTGGTCTTTATTTTTCTTGTTGAGGCCGTTTTTCAGCATTCGCTTCAGCTATAAGAGGACTTTAAGGATCTGTTGGATCGTTCTGAATAACTGTTGGAACTAGTTGTTGCTCGTCCTCCTCAGGCTGTTGCCTTATATCTTCATTTTCACCATTAAAATCTGATGGAATTAGTTGTCCAGCAACATTGTTGCTCCATGACCAGCATCTGTCTTCATCAAATACAACATCACGGTTGATAACAATTTTCTTGGTGATAGGATTGTACAATTTGTAAGCTTTTGACTGATCACTAACACCAAGAAAAATGCATTTTTCTCCTTTTTCATCCAGCTTTCTTCTCTTCGCATCTGGAATATGGGAATATGCAATACACCCAAAATTCTGAAGTAATCTACTGCTGGTGTGCGACCGCTCCATGCTTCCTCCGAAGTCATATTTTGAATAGCAAAAGTGGGACTTCTATTCAAAACATGAATGATCCAATTAACTGCTTCAGGCCAAAACTACTTCTCAAGAGACTTCGCACCATGTTTAGAATTGTGCGATGCTTCCTTTCACTCACACCATTTTGTTGTGGTGCATAATCTGCTATCAGTTGTCTTTTGATGCCTTGTGTCTCACAGAATTTTGTAAATTCATGTGAATTATATTCTCCTCCACGATCGGTTTGCAGCACTTGTATTTGGCTGGTAGTTTCTTTCTCAACAAGCAATTTATAATTTTTAAAAGCTATAAAGCTTCAGATTTCTCCTGTAAAAAATACACCCATGTTTTTCGACTATAATCATTAATGAAAGTAATGAAATACCGTTTACCTCCATTAGATGTTGGATTTATTGGCCCACAAATATTGGAATGGACTAGCTCTAACACTCTTTTTGCTCTCCATATTTTTCCCTTTGGAAATTGCTCACGGTGTTGTTTACCAGTAACACACTCTTCACAAACTTGAGAAGGACTTGATATTTCAGGAAGACCAATCACCATATTTTTCTGTTATAGCGTCTTTAGTCCGCCAAAATTAAGATGCCCATAGTGAAAGTGCTATAGCCATGTTGTATCTTTAAACTTTACAGAAAAACAAGCATGAGTATTATTATTCAGATATAGAGGAAACATACGATTGGTTGTCATATTGACTTGAGCGATTAATCCTCGTTCCGAATCTTGAATTCAACAAACTCCTTCTCTAATAGTGTATCATATCCCTTCTCTTGAAGTTGACCAATACTAAGCAAGTTTGTTTTCAGATCTGGAATAAAGAAAACATTAAAAATAACTTGGTCAAAATTTTCTTTGGTCCGAATTTTGACATTTCCTTTTCCCATGATAGAAATCGTAGAGTTGTCGCCAAACTTTACTGTATTCTTAAAAGATTCATCTAAGTCGAAAAACAAAGAGTTATCACCACACATATGATTGCTGCATCCAGTATCTAAATAACACAAGTTTTTATGAATTTCTTCCTTTCCGTGACATGCCAACAAAAGTGGCACTTCTTCTTCCTTCTCTACAAAGTTAGATTTTTCTCCACGATCGTTATTCAAATTAGTTCAACATTCTGACTTATAATGTCCATACTTGTGACACCGAAAGCATTCAACTTTTGATTTGTCTGCTGACTTTGGCTTGTAAGAATTTGAATGATGATCGGCATAACTTCTTTCTCTTCCATGGAAACGAGAAAATTGATTATCTTCTGATTTCTGGTGTGGGATTTTGCGATCATTGTTTCCTCTGCCTCTTCCTCTTCCTCGACCTCCTCTATTTGACGTTGAAAAATAATTATTAGATGAGACTTGCAATGATTGCTCCTCTTTGTCTTGTCACTTTATTTTCTGTTCATGAACCAACAAAGAACTCTGTAACTCATCAATAGAAAGAGTATCAATATATTTATATTCCTCTATCGAATAAATGATGTAATTGAATTTCGCCATCATCGAACGCAAAATCTTCTCAATGATTGTGGCGTACTCCAATTTTTCTCCATTAATCCGCATCTTGTTTGCAATTGCCATCGTCCTCGAGTAGTACTCTGAAACTTACTCTCCCGCCTTCATGCTTGAAGTCTCAAATTCATCACGAAGTGCTTGAAGTTATGCTCTCTTTTCCCTTACTGTCCCTTTATATTTCTTCTTCATAGAATCCCAAATTTTCTTGGAAGTTTCTTTGCAAAGAATGGTTTCCAAGATTGATCGATCAATGGCTTGGAATAGGTAGTTCTTGGGTTTAATATCCTTCAGCCTCCGCCCATTTAGTTCGGCTTTTTGCGGACCAGTTAACACGACACCAGCTGTTGGTTCTGCTATTCCAGTTTCAATAATTTGACAGAACTCCTTTGATCTCAAGAAGTTCTCCATGAGCATACTCCAGTGATCATAATGACCATCAAAGCGTGGAATATAAGGTTGAATGAAATTTTCAGAGGCCATTTTATATTGCTACTGCAATGTAAAATGAAGAGAATAAAAACTGTTGTTATTTACTCTCACTCTGATCTCTTAGCAGCTCTTAGCAACTCTGATACCACTGTTAGATAGGAAAGTAAAAGAAGAAGATTAGAGCAGTAGGAAGATAGAAGATATATTAAAGAAGAAGACACACATAATATCATTAACAACAAGCCTTTATATAGGCAAATACACCACCAACTATCTTCACTAAACCAAGTGCAGCAAACTAGATAAGCACTAAGCAATCTAATGATATCTCCACTAAACCAAGTGCACTAAGCAAGCTAAGCAAGCTAAACCAAGTGCACTAAGCAAGCTAATGATATCTCCACTAAACCATGTGCACTAAGCAATATATAATAAAAAAACTAATACAACATTTCCAATAGAGAGTAGTGGGTTTCACCATTGTTTTGTGTATATATGTTTAGAGATAGAGTGTGTGTGTGTGTGTGTGTGTGTGTGTGAGAGAGAGAGAGAGAGAGAGAGAGAGAGAGAGAG